>DWME01003052.1:0-19236 GCA_018244795.1 Parelbella ahira ahira | reverse complement strand
TCCCCCAATTACGTTTAAGTCCCATGGAATAGGTGGTGACCCTATTGCCATACACCGGGCACAGATCCAGTCACTAGTAGCAATTAGAAAAATCCAACAGTATCCGACCCGGGTTTTTAACATAGGATCTTCCGATGGACAGTGTCGCTTGCTACCACGCGACCAACGAGGCAATCAAACGAAACATACATTGTTTGACAAAACACACTCGTATACATATGTATAGGTACTTCATCAGTGGAGGCGTTCAGAAACTACATCGTAACTAACAAATGCACCAACGTTTACGTGGTAGAAGGAAGATGTAGTCATAGTAATTATCTAAGGACAAAAAACATCTGGCAAAGTTTTGGTAAAAGTTAACTATAAACAAAAATATATTTAAAATCTACCAAGAATAATTTAAATTAAAATATATTATTTTAAAAGTTAAAAAGTCAAAGGAGGTCTGTTAAGATAAGGATATTTGGCACTTCATTCTCTCAGCCTACACGGTAAGGAATCTGGCGTGAAGATATGTATGAATATAAAAATTCAAATTCAAACCAAAAATATTGTTTTGAATCGAGATATTGCTCCGATCTAGAAATGTTACCTAAACGTTTTAAAATTATGATTTTAACGCTCTCAACCTGAGAGGAGACCCGAGTGAAATGATAAAAGGATCGGAAAAAATGTATTATTAATATCTGTAGAACATTACAACGATATCGACATTTTTTTCCACGATCGCCAATACTTACGAAAAGGCAGAAAGTTTAGGAGCATTTGCCAGTCACTTTATATTTGAATTGCATACATTAATCACTTCGATTATGGCAATGCAGTCGCGTAGAACAATTTATATATGACAAAAAATACAATAATGACAGTTTATGAAAGGATTAAATCCTGATTAGATGGACTAGAGCCGCGACGGGGTGCGCCGCCCGGGGCTCCGCAGAACCTAGTAGGGTGGCCGTGATGCATTAGGGATGGTGCAACTACTCTAGTGATAACCCCATACTTAACGTAGAAAAAGTAATGTCATAGTTATAATTCCTGAAGAGGTAGGCAGAGGAGTGTAGTACCTACTCGACAAACGTTTCACCAGTTATGTTTACGCTCCAATATAGCAACAGTCTGTACCATTATATAAACAATATCCTAGAATAATTTACAGGCTTCCATTGATCTCTTTAACAAATTAAGAAGTAGGTATGCTACTGTTATGGTAAATTGACAGCTGATAAACGACACATATATATCATTACCTAAATAAGTAGGTACTTCATATAAAGAACATAATCGAACACTATAAATACTTGTGCCTTACCATACAAATGTTTGTCCTACTCGTAGATGGGAATTGAAAGGACAATAACGCTGAGCAAACTGTTCAATCACTAATCATTGATTTTTTTTGAACATCCAAACCAAGTTAAATAAACGAATGATTTCTATAAACAATCCCATCTACTCCGTATCATTAAATCACAAAGTTACTATAACCTTTGACATGTTAATGTTATTCGTTGTAAAATTAAAAAATACATGACCTGGAATTTACTACAAAATCCCTAAATTTACAAGCAAACAGGTTAAAAGTGTTTTCTGATTCTCTATCCTTTATTCGACAAAAGCTTGGTCACGATGTGTGTGCTCACCCCCCACAAACAAACACCCTTTAGCAACTAATTATCGCGACGATAGGCTTTATTGCGCCGTCCCACCGCCAACACTGTTCTCTTTGAGATGTTCACTCAGCGCGCTCTCCGTTGACCGGCATGCCAACTTATAGTAGCAAGTTACGTCATAATTCTTATTATTACAACGTTAGACTCGATCCTTTTATTAATAGTCAAAGGCAAGTAGTCAGTATATGGTAGTAGCGAAATTGATAATACATTCAAATATATTATTATTTTTATTATGTAAAAACAGTACTAATCCATAAGAAAGCAGTACCTAATAGATAATTTTAATAAAGGTTCTGGTTTATAATGTGCCAGCTTTCTACTTAATACAACATCTTTATGTTTGACAATTGTAAACAAAACTGATTTCAATCTATGTTACGCGTTTCTAAGATTATTTATAGAATATCACCTACGATCTCTATTAAATAAAATACTTAGTCTATGCCACGCATTCATTTGTTTCACTACCCAAACGAATGCATGCGTAATATGTTTTTTGCGAGTCATTACTAAGTTTTAGTGCAGAAGCAAGGCGACTATCCCTTAAATCCTCAAATAACGTCACTCGCAACATCCGCAACGGTGAGATTGAAAAATAAAACAGCAAAAAGCAATCCGTTTACAGTGCGGCGGCGCCTAATTGAAAATTTGCCCGCGGCTACAGACGGACAGATTGAAATTTAAACGAAACACCATTAAACACCTCGCGCATTATTCTAAATTCAATTTAGTTTCGATTTTTTTCTATTTACAGTGTATTCTTGATCTAGAAAACGTTCTTTTTAATTTAAATTTCATGCACATAAAGTTATGGCAACCCTGTAGCTGAAATTTATTTGTTTGGTATTTTTTGTTTTAATAACAGTAACCTAGTTTATGTTATTCCTTGGTGCCTTTGGACTGGAACTAATATTATGACGAAACACCTGGCACATCTTTTGTAAGATATTAGTGATTGGGGCTTTAATACACTTTAATACAATTTGTAAGTTTAAATTTTAAAATTTATTAGATTTAATTAATTTTTAGAATTTCAATTTGTTTAAAAAAAATTAAACAAAAAGTTCTAGATGCCAGCTTCTGTTCATAAAATTCTGCCATAAGTAAAGAAACGTACAACGTTATCTATTATGATGTTACTTTACGTTTTAAATTTGAATGACGAATAAATAAATTTTTCAGTGACGTGGATCGTGCGAGTACGTTCACCCCCAATTGATTCCATATTCAAACAGTCCATCTAAGATATATTATTTTCTTGATGACTCTACTTTTGTTCTTTTTATATATTATTCACTTTAATGCAAGTAGCAACAATTATGACATAGAGACGGTACATTGATTGAAGTAACCGCATAATTTAAGATATATTTCCATATCCATCAACCCTTCATTGGTATATTATATATATGTATAGGGAATGAATGAATATTATATGTGTGTGTGTGTCGTGTTTAGAAATAAACTAAAACCCACAACTTTTGGTCTTATAGGCTTATTCAATCCATTACAACCATTAAATTTGGGCCATAGAAGTCATAAGTGTACATGAATTACGCAAACCACATACTTTGATATATCTAACCTCTACAAAAAGTATGAACATGATTCTTGAATAGAAGTTACAAATAGAGCAAGAGCGAGTTAGTGAAGTCAATTTCATGTAAATTCGGACGTCGGTGCATAAGACATACGCTTTCACAATGGCGGTCATTTGAACTGGATCGCAGCAATTTGGTGCGCTTACCCGAATGTTACTGGACTCTACTATTTCTGACCTCTATCTGTACTTGTGAAAGATGTCGCAGCGTCGATGTGCGATATGTATAGTGAAATGATATAAATTGATAAATACATGAAATCCTACGCGCAAACTGTTGAATAAGCTTCCTTCGGAGATGTTTAAGATTCGGTCTCGTCGAACGTAGCGTCAAAAAGTTTATTAAAGAACAAGCAACTCACTTGTAGCCCCTGTAATGTTGCAGATCTCAAACTGTGCCCAAGTACCATCAAGGTAACAGGTAGGCTGTTTGCCGTGCCTTTTAATATAAAAATCTTATACTTAGGAATCGAGCGACGTCCGACTGACACGCTTGCTGTGGTCCTACATAATTTTTTTCGCCTCCTATGTTAATATATCTATATTGTATACGCCTTGTAGGCATATATGTATATGCCTTGTAAGCGTAAGCAAAC
Source organism: Parelbella ahira ahira (assembly GCA_018244795.1). Lineage (NCBI taxonomy): Eukaryota > Metazoa > Arthropoda > Insecta > Lepidoptera > Hesperiidae > Parelbella > Parelbella ahira. The sequence continues at coordinate 15,361 of DWME01003052.1, read as the reverse complement.
TGCTATAAGATATGCAATAATAGTCTTATTAATCAAATAACAGAACATCACGCCTATATGGAACAAGGCGTAGATACAGGATTGTAGCGCTCCCATATTTAACCTGTTAGATTACATAGCCGTGGAATAGGGGGTGAGCCTATTGACATACGCCGGGCACAAATCCAGGCTCCGAACTAGCTTTAATTGCAACTTATACTAATTTAACGAATTAATAATAACAGTCCTTATCCTGCAGGTCTTTGCTAGTAGATTGAAGATATTCACGAATGAAAGGTACCGCACGTGTTTACTCAGGTGTTCGGGAAAAAAGGATATTTAATAAAATCATCTATAATTAATTACCGTAAAAACTCATAAAAAATTGCGTTCAGGGCGTACGTTGCAAGAATAAGGGCGATGTTAAATAGAAGACTTCTTTATGACAAAATCTATTACAATTACCATGTAAAATAAAATTTTGACGAGTTTTAACATTCCTGCACATATTCTAACCGAACATATTAGTAAACTCCTCCAAACCGTGTCATATAATTTCATAGTAAGGTCTCACTCGCGTATATATTCGAACGGACTGCTCAAAGTAGTAACATCAACGCGAAGTACTTTTATGAAAGTTCGAAGTGCCTAAGCATGCTGTTTTTAATATTACCAATTTTCAACACGTGTCCACACTGGAAAGCGCAAACGCATTAATATGCGTTATATGTTAGTAAGGAGAATGGAAGTCCACATCAGTCAGTACTAATTTGTACTCTCCCCGCTGTTAAACTACAATAGCCAAAACCGAACACTTTAATAAAAACCAATGAATTTTACAGATTTTTATATTAAGCTATGACATAACTTTATATATTAATAAAAGTTTTTTTAACGGGCTATCAAAGCGTTAGTCGCAGCGAAAAACTTCCAGCAACAATGTAGCGGGTGTGACTCAGCCCGGGGCGAATAATGGCAATTTTTCGTAGCGCCGAGCGCGGACGCGACGTGCAAATTTACCGCCTTTGTGCCGCGCGACTCCCGCGCGTGATCCGCATACCGCACCACGTGCCATTACTGAGTTTGCGAGCCGTCGCTATCAGGCATACTCATGTATACTACTCTACATTATTCATACTCTATGTTGTGATCATTTGTTTTTTTTTAATCGTGTTGAAATGCATTTTAGACTATTATTTTCTATTCTGCCTATATAGGTGTACCTGCTGTATATAAATCTATTCTGCCACGCAACTAAGGTTATGAAGCTAATAGTAATAAATTATTTTGTAATTGAATATAATTGAAGAAATTATACATATATTTTTAATTTGTTTTTTGTTGGTTTTTCTCTCAATTTATACATATATGAATGAACAGTGCGATGAAAACATCGTCTTCCTATAATCTGACAGTACAATTAAACTGCACTCGCCATTTTTACCTCGTCTGAAAAGTGTCACAGATAAGTAATATTTATTTATGTATTACATTTCCCGTCAGAAACTTACGCAAAAACTCATTGACAAATGACACATGTCAAACTTTGTGAATATCTGGGCACATTTTGTAATAACTCCATCTAATTTCCTAAATATTCCTTAAACCGAAACAAGTTTTATTTCCAATTTAACAAGATGTGTATATTTTATATACACAATTTAAACAATATAAATATGCACTCTGTAAGTGTCACGTCATATTGTCATACAGTTAAAGTATGGATGAATGGATAAATGAATGTATGGATCAATCCGTTTGATAAGCCGTTTTAGTTTATAGTTAGACAAATGTAACTAGCATTGAACTTAGAAGTTTCCGAGTGTGTGCATGTATAAAATAGATATAGAAGCACGTCAAGTCTTTAGAGCTAGAAATAGGCACTCGATTCGATGAGCAATGGTAGTTAAACTTTTGCGACACTATAAATACCATAGCAACTCCATAGGGACCAATTCCCATAGCGTCACGTAACTCGCCCTAGGCTTCAATCACGGCGATTTCTGAACTCACTTTGTCGGGTTATTTGTTTGTGACGCCCCGGAGGCGGCATGACGCCGGCGACCGAATAAAGGCGCTCCGGCTGATTGTTGGCCTAATGTTTACTGAATACCCACTGACTGTTGTTCAGAATCCTTATTATAAGGAGCCGAATTATACATTATATTGGTTATAATACTCGTTTGTAGATAACTTAGGAACTAGTCTTAATAGCAGGCACTCGCTGATATAAAGTCTCAGATTTCAGGTCTGTAACGATTCATATATTTATCATTTGATGCTGTATCTACCCTGTCTGTCTCTCTGTCTACTCCTCACGAGACTGCCGAGAGAATACAGTAATAACAATATTAAAGATAATATGTGTACAACAAGATTATAATGTAAGCAAGGACTAACTAGGTATTAGGTTCAAGTATTCATGACATTTTATCTAATTATTTGCTTTTTCACATTAAATATTACTCTCTGCTTAGTAAAAGAAAAATTTTCTCTCTTGCCAACCCCGACTAAACCAATTTAGTAAACACTGATAATGACGAACAAGGTTACTCAAAAAATAAGTAAAATATTTTAATTTTAGTCAATTTAAACCTTAAGACATTTTGACACATATTTCTTCATTAAAATGATAGATGAGAAATAATGGAGACGTCACGCCACAAATTTATATACTTATATTTTTTGTTATATAGCCGCTTCACTGCATAATCATCAGACAATAATTTCTAAAACATAGCTAACTACTGAAGGCTATACTGCTAGATACAGATTTTACGATGTACCATTATATTAATGGACGATTTTGTTGTTTGTTGTACGAGTTAGTATTGTGTCTATGAGTATATCAAATTTAGGTAATAACAACAGTTAATATAATGCAAACATAATATTGCAAGTAATGAGCGCCCTTATCGCTTAAAAGCGATTTCATAATGGCAATTCTTGATAAATGTAATAAGCAGTTGGCTGGAAATAAAGCTAAAAAAAACAAAGGTGATTAACAGCGTAGATAGCTCAACAACAGCCAGAACCAACGCGTACAGGACACCGATAACTTTTATTTGCTCTTACGCCAACAATCTTTAGAAGGGAAGCGGTTGACGATACGATAGTGTCACAAAGAAGCTTATTTCCGCTCCAACTCGACTTATAAAGAACCACGTTACATTTCCGTCTCGCGAAGTAAAATTCAAACGATTTTAAACCTTATCCCTTTGCAAAAGAAGGTTAGATAACAATGTAACGGCAAAGCCGCTTAATGTAGGTGTATCGTGAAATAAAAACTGAACAAATATCACGATAAGGTTTTGTAAGGGCGCGAGGTCGACATCCATTGTCGTTGTCGTATATAAATAAACGTAGTAATTGATTTATTATGTTTCATGCCACCGATATCAATGTCTCTGTGAGGCATATAATGTCCAATTACAGTAAAAGAACAAAACGGATTTGCCTATTGTTTTCTTCTTTTAGGAAATTTTATTTTCTGTTAATTAAGAAAAATGGTCTACACAAATATACACTTCATATATAAGTACATATGTATGTACATATGTGTGTACATTATGTCAATCACATAAATAGACACGCCGTAAACTTAATTCAAATCAAATATAAAAATGAGTGTAATGGAACCAGTGGAGCGACTTACAACCACTAATCAGTATTTCATTTAATAAATGAAATAATCACACTAATTTACTTAAAGTATATATAAATAACATGACAAAAACGTGTAAAATAATGAGAAATTAAATTTCAAGACGAAATAGTTACAAACTTAATTCATTACGACACTGATCCACGTTGTCTCCAAATATTTCTGCCTAGCCGTGCGTCTGCTAAATAAATCATTGCGAAACGGAAGAGTGGCAGCAAAAACCGACGTGGGGCGATAACAGCAGACAATGGCAGCTAGTGTCGCCAACAATGGTTCGTTTGTGACGATTCTTCGCATAATGGCGGGGCGCAAAACGCGGTAATTTGATAGAGGCTCTTTTATTATGAATTGTGGGCGTGTGATTGAGTTACCGGCTTAGTTCTGTACCCTCTACGCATTACTTCATCTATTTTGTGCATAGTGAATCTTGATGTCATAATTAGCTCTTACGTCAATGTTTTTGTAATGCGAGTTTCTGATGGGACGGGTATCAAGAAAGTGATGAGTGTAGAAGAGGAACGTCAGGTCTTCAAGGGCAGAGGTATTTAGCACTCGCTGCTCTCTGCCTAACCTATATGAGACCTGGTGTGATGATAATACATTTCTGATGTGCTTTTTAAGTGAATTATAACTTACATGTTTCTGGGACGTTCTTCATAGTTCGAATCAAACGTATATATACATATAGTATGAATATTTTCTGTAAAATAATCAATTGAAGCCAAATGATAGCGCAAACTAGATTAATTGTTTCCAAATCGCGAAAGAGAGTTCATTAAGGCTTTGACATTTATATTTTAGAAATATTAAATTTAACAGGAAATTAATTCACAGTATTGTTTGGTTTAAGCCTTTACAAAAAGGTCGTGATAAAAAGTAAGTTGATTTCTTTTATGGCAAATTAGATCTTTTATAAAATATTACAATTTACCTGTCCCTTTTTTCTGAGTACAATTGTAATCATCAATTGAGCAGACAATTTTGAAATTATACCTATAAATAAAAATTAAACCACGTTATTTTGTTCCACGACCAAGTTTAATATCGAAAAAAAAATGGGAAAAACAAAAAGACGGTGTACAAAGGGATAGCATTTTAAAAAATGTAGTAGAAAACTAGTAAAAGTAATAGCTTTAGATAGAGTTGATTGGAGTATTCGAAGGTGGGTCTTTGCTAAAAAATATTTTTGTTTCATATAAAGGAATGTCGTCATCATCATTAATAATTAATAAATCGTCAAATCTTTTATCATTCTACTGGGACACATGTCTCTGCTCAGGTTATTTGCGGGTTAGTCGACTTAACACACCTTAGAAAACATTCAAAATTTCGAAGGTATGCAAACTCACCATAATTCAATAAAGCAATATTTTAACTATAACTAGTGCGTCCTACCTGTCATGACCTACGAAGCCGAGACTTGGACACTGACGGTTCTATCGGTCCACCGATTTAAGGTCGCTATGGAAAGGCCTATGCTCGGCGTCTCTCTGAAGGATCGCATCAGAAACGAGGCGGTCCGACAGAGAACCTAATTTATCGACATAGCCTATAGAATCAGCAAGCTGAAGTGGCAGTGGGCTGGTCACATCTGTCGCAGAACCGATAGCCGTTGGAGCAGACGCATTCTGGAGTGGGGACCACGAGTTGGCAAACGTAGCGTAGGACGCCCTCCAGCCAAGTGGAGTGATGATAATACACGCAAAGTGGCTGGCAGTGGTTGGATGCGAAGAGCGCAAGATCGAGCTCAGTGGCGTGCCATTGAAGAGGCCTATGTCCAGCAATGGACGGAAGTACGCTGATGATGATAATGATGATGATGATACGAGATACTTGTTTCATTTCGATATTGCTAACAATACAATCTATAAAATCACCGAACACAATTTTAAAAGCAATATAGGTATATACTAAATAATCGGTAGTTCATTGTATGAGTAGTGAATATCGCAGTATGCACGTCCAACATGTATCCAATAAAAAACATTGAATTCATTTTCTGTGACATGACACATTGTTAGATAGAATTTTTCCTAGAAGGTAGGCACTGTTGCAACATGATAATTGCTTTAGTTACCACGTTTTTTAGATCCCCGCTATTAAGTGTCATTGGGACAAAGTGAGTCTATACGACAAAAAAAATATCAACTTTAAACTGTCTATCCGGCCGCGTCCTACAGGGTCCCGTAAGGTCGCAGTGCTACTGTAATACGGATAGGAAGTGGCCAACATTAGCCCTGATTAAATCAATTGAAATGTTAATAATATGACACACTTAGCGCATACGTCCATACTTATCACATTTATCGCAGTTAAGCGTCTATTTCCCTTGCAGACTTAAATTTCTAGTACATTTTATGTAAAGTATGTTTTTAGATTTCATACTTTGACTTAGAATCTAGTGAAAATACTGGTCCATTCAATTCACGTAGGCTAACATTCACTGCATGGCCTCCATCACGATCAACCGATTCAATCATTTCTATGCACTAAAAAAGCTTGTCTTAAAGACATCCGAGCCACCTATTGAGAAATAGTCACTGTCGCTTGTCGACATTTGCAACATCAGAGGAGTTGCTAACACATTGCCAGCTTATGTTGTAAGAGACACTTCATGTGAATTGAGATTTTAGGTAGAGTAGAGCCAGTCATCGTCATCATCATCATATTCTCGAAGCACGGTTGAGTGTAAACGATCTTATGTCGTACAAGTTAGTACGTGACTTTCTGGCTCAACTACCGGAAGCTTGAATAATATAATCCTTTGGATTGCTGCACTCCAGATTGGCAGAAATATCACCGATAATGGCAGAGTTACAAAAGTTGCAAATTCATTCAAGCGTTAAAAACAAAATGTTATCGAAACAACTGAAAATCCAAAATTCTCCAAAGCACGAAAATCGTGGGACCGCCAGTTTAAATCCCACAGTCAGTCAGTAAATTTGGTTTTGACTGCCAAATGAGTGGATTTTGCAGTTATCAGTATAATGTTATATCTCAAATAATATGATAATTCGCGACAACTACTTCGATAAAATACCTTTGTTTAACATACGAAGTGAACACCAAAATTAAACAGAAGTCATTTATATCTTTTGTTTAACCACAATTTTGTTTCACAAAGATACGTTGATTTCAACGACAATAAAATAATATCAGATTGCGTCATGTTTTAAACACGTGTGATGTTTATAATAAGTCATTGTTATTATCAATATGTTGCAAATTGAACATTTATTATCAATATCAATTATTTAAACAATTTGTATAGATGCAGTTAGAAATAAAAGTCTCCAGACCACCCCTGTTTTAAGCAATAGACTGGAGTTTGTGTCACTTCAAATGACACTATTTACCGTATAATTACGTGCTACATTTGACTATCATTGACGGGTTAAGAATTATCATATTCAAATTTACACATTCATGTTGTGTCTGTGGTTGGTATTTTACGCATTCTCAAAAACCAATAACCTTTTTTGTGACATGACCAAAATACCACAATATTAGCTGATAAAATGTAACATATATATTTACTAATTATGTACCAAAAGAGAATAACTTTTATTTATTCATTTAATTAAGGCTCATCAATGCTTGGTATAAATGATACACAATATTATCGTCAATAGGCACGACATTCGTACAGACTGCACTTGAATATAATATTAATTGCATGGAGTATAAAAATGACCCCAGTATGATCTTACACTCTGTTATGATTAAGGTGTTCATTTTAATCTACATTTCCCCCCGTAAAAAGTGCACATGGGAAACCAGCAATAATATCACAATACTGTAAGATATTTTAAAATTGAAATTCATAAAGTATTATTGTGCTAACTGGTAATGTTACACTTGGAAGTGTACACTAACAAATATTACACATTTTTGTATAGTTCAATAATAATTACTGTATGAAATGATAACAGCTTTCTATGCTGTATACATATAGAGCAATATAAAAATATCCTGTAAATATATTGTACAGATGCAAGCCATAGTAAAAATATTAATGTATATCTTTAATATTACTTACTAAAAATAATGTTTGTAATTATATGGCTCTTATGTTTTGGTGACATTTAACAACTACCCACTGTGGACTATATACAATTAAAGAAATATATCTTTTAGTATGACGGTACAAGAACCAATATAAGTTGAGCCATGAACAACAGTCTTTTATTAGTTAAATGTTTTATTCATATGCCATACACTAGGCTGCTGCTCGCCATTTTGTTGGGTGTCAGATAAAATGGAATAAATCTATATATGTGATTCAAATTTATTTATAATTCAATTATTTTATGAATCCCTCACTCTAAAAATTTGAATTTGTCATTTTTTCATGAAAATTTTACTTGATAATAATGCATACTTCACTCTAAAAATTGTTCACATCAAAATTGCACTTTCATTATAAAAGAAAATATAAGCTGAGAATTACAATAGCTCAACTTTAAGCTATCATCATTTAGCTTTATTATCATCATCAACAGACTGCAATCACATATTGAATGTTTTAGTAAAGTAAATCCATATGCCTACAAGTTATCTATACAACAGAAGCTCTCATGTTCAAATACCATGTGATAAAGCAGTTTTTACAAAGACATATTTAACAATAATATTGTACCATTTCTTATCACTAAATATTTTTAGTGTTTAGTCATTCTGTTTCAACAGATGTTTTAGAAGCAGAATTACCTACTACACTATCATCACTTTTATCATTCCCTAGTGAACAGGGGTCTCATCTAAGATTGGAAAGAGTACTTCCTACATATCCTATAGTTTTTCATTACTAAAAATTCAGCAGTATAATTGAAGATAACTTTTGCAGCCTACTTGTTTGCCGGTTGCCCTCATGATGGCCCAAAGCTTAGTCTACCACACTGCTCTAGTGGAAACAAATACAAATTAATAGAGAATCTCTCTATAACTTGATCCTTAGTAACTTTTATGGACTCACAAGAATAAATAATTGTTACCTAACAATTAGAATGGGCACCCACTACTTGACACACCCTTTAAAATATGGCAAGTATCATAGAAATTTACAACTAGTGGTCATTCATTCAAATGCTGACCAAAGATTGCTTTATTTCATAATACAAGCTCATAATCTGCTGTCACATTAACATTATTACTGCTTGTTTATCTAATGTTTTATCTGTATATATAATAAAATATAATTGTGTGATAATAGCAATGTATGAAGTTAATCAGTAAAAACAACATCTCAGGCTACTCCCTTATTAAAATATCAATTGGATGTCACATAATATGGTATTATAAATTTAGATGGAGTAGGTTATTCTCTTGTTTTGCACTCATCACCAACCTATTAATCAGTATCGTATGTATATCCAAAGGATAACATTATCATGGCTGTATTATTCACTATCATTTATAATAACAAGATCTTAATATGATAAATTCTAATAAGAAAATTATGAATTCTAATCAGATAGGTGGTACTATAATTATTACTCACGTGAAAATGCATTGCTGATATCGAAGAAGTCAGTACCGAAGTATGTGATTTCTGGCAAGTATGGCTCAATGTGCTCCTTGAAGTACTCCATGGCCATTGTAGTTAAATCAAATAACTCATCTGTCACTTTGTAGGGTCTAGCTAGCTTAGTTGTGGTTTTAAGGTATGCCAAAATACTGTACACTTCATCTAATATCTAAAACAAACAAATATTTCATTGAAACATTTGATATACTGTTCCATAATAACAAATATATATTATTTAATAACCAAATCTAATTCACAATTTGGTTCGGAGTGTAAAGTAATAATTACCTCTCCAGGAAAGAAACAGCAGTGTTTCCTTTCAATATGTTTGCCAAATGTCATTTGCAGCAAACTTAACCTCATGTGCAATGTTTCAATTATATCCGATTCACAAGCCAGTGGATGGCTCCTACGGGCAGACTCTCGTCTTGGCATCTTAGCCTTAATTGATTGAAAACGCTGTAGCATCTGATTTTGCAGGCGTTGGAAAGTAGAATTGAGCATACCGCTACATATTAAGTTAAAATCTCTGTTGACCTGAAACACAACACTACATTAGAATGTTGTTACATAGTTCATTATTGAAAAAAATTTAAGTTGAGTGAATCTAAAAATTGTTTTGTGAAAACAAATGGAAAATTCGTCAATAAACTTATTGTAATATATTATTATCGATTGATTTAGAAAAACCATTAAGGACTTCCTACTGTTTTGAGATTAAAGTTATGACTTATTTTTAGTATTTGTTTTTTTAATCCATCCAAATTATTATATTTCCAAACTGAAATAAATAAATAAAATCATTATGATATAGTACCACAAAAGAAAATATTAAGTAATAAAAATATTAACCATTCTAAGGTGTGCAATAGTTTTGTATCCTAAATGTTGAAAAATCTTCTCCAAGATTTCAATCGGTAAATTAGTCAACTGAGTGGTGTTAACAAATTTAGATGCCAGCACTAAGGCATTTTTTGAACTAGGTTGCGGTGAAGAGCCCCCCGGGGGTTGCGCGCTGGAGTGCCGGGTCACCCGCGCCACCGTCGTTGTCGTCGACGGCTCCGCGTGTGATGGACCTGCGCCGTCGCTACCGCCATTGCCACCGCCAATACTACTCATCTGTCTCGTCGACACCATCTTGCCCAGTTATTTTTTACCAATTCTGAAAAAACTTTCTCATATAATCTGAACTTCCAACGATATATGAAAAAATTGTCAAATGACGTAGACGTTCTCGGCGTTACACACAGATATGAGATAATTGTTCCTTATGTTTATGGTTTGCGACTACTTATTTTTAGTCAAATTTAAACAAAATAATTCAGAGCACCACCGAACAATTCTAAAATGGTGGCCATGGTTGGCTAGGTCACTTAGGCATTCGAGTCCGTACATACGATTTCTTATATCATACCGTGATTCAATAAACTATAGTATTTAAAGAAACCACTCACTCAAGAGTTCATGCACATGTTTTGTAAATGAATTAAGGGTTTTACAATGTAATAATTTTAAATTTTTAAGACGCAATAGTTGCGAGTGCGTTATGCTTTCACAAAAAAATATTTTTTTTGTTTGTTGGATTGGATTGGAGTTGATGTAGGAAAGTAATAACCGTTCAGTCAGCTATTCAGTCATTCTCATTCGCTCAGCACTTCACCGTTGCAATGTTGCCAACCATATAAACACAAAATCGAACACGTTACTTGGTTTAGGTTATTTACACACGAGAATACTTAAACTTAAATTATGTGATATAGTTAGTGATATAGTTAGCATATTGATATAGTTAATTTTCGTTTATTTCAATTACATGTTATACAGTTCTGCTGTATTCTGTTTGTCAAAATTGTCGCGGTCTAGTTTCATCTCTCAAGATAGATCATATATTATCTGTGACGCTTTTAGTACAGAGGAAAAATACTAGCGACATTGCTACTAATAACCGTTTATTTTTCGAAGTTATTATATTATATTTGACTCATACATTACATATCACATAATAAAAACGTATTTAATTATATAAACCAACACATATATTATGAACCAGCTGATATATCTATACGACTTCGCCTGCTGAAATATTATAGCAATGTTTTTATATAAAAAATATACTTTGCTGACATAATTTCTTTCAAAAGAATTTCATTCGCATAAAGTTAAAATGTATAAATTGTCTGGGTTAGTATCGCTATAGCAACAACGAATAATTAACCATCTGACGGCGTTTCATAAAACTTTAAAAGCTATGATAATATGCGATGAAACGAAAATGCGACACAATAAATAAACAAACACATAAATGTATACAATTAAATCGACGAGAGAATGACGTAAAAATAATTTAAAAATAATAATCGTTTATTTTCGTTAATATTGTAAGAATAAAAATTGATTAATTTAATTTAATTTATAAAATAATTATGAAATTAATTTTACAATATTAATAAAATTGATATTAATTAAACACATTAAAATATGTAATAATTTTTAGGCTTGGTTCAAATTTATAACAAACATTACGTTTGTCTTAATTTAGTGCAATATCAAAAGTGTTTCATAACAATTTTAAGGTTTTTGATGGCTATAAAAATGTTTGGCAGGAAGCAAATACAACGCTGTAGCCTAGACATTGCACAATCCACAAATAGAAACAATACTAGTATTAATAATAATTGTTCATTTTTTAAACTAGGTATACTGATTAGAGCTAAATACAATACAAAATATGAGTAATACTTAAAAAAAAATAGTTTAAGGCGCAGACGTAATACCTGGGCATAAGATATACGTATAAATCAGTTCATATCGACTATATCGAGTGTAGGAAGTATAATCAGTGGTACCTATCAGGAGTGAAACATTTGTTATCTGTGAATACTGTCAAACAGTAGTGACAGTAGGATACGAGGAACGGAACGAATAGAATGAATAAGAGTCAATCATAACTGTCAAACCATATGTAGAGTTATGTATGTCATACATTTAACCAATATTGACGTTGTTTTAGCACCTTTATTTTGTAATTACATGTAAAACATGTACCCCAGGTCTGGTAGCAGTGGTTCTATTCAAAATATTCACCAAACGCCATCTTCATCTAATCATAATTCAGGTTTGTAATTATCAAAACATTGTTGATACCCTTATTCGTAATGCCTCCAAGTCTCCGATAAGGTTTACGATTACGATTATTACGCAATTTATTAAAAGAGGTTTCATCAATGATTGTGATGCCATATCTGCCTAAAATCGTGCAAAATATCTATAAAATGTTCACAAGAATTTGAAATTGTATTTAAAAAATTTTACGTAGTAATATTTAAGCGTGTAGATAATAATCAAAGTACTGTATACATAATTATGAATTGAAAAATCTCGTAAATGTAATATCTCGCTTGTAATCTCCACAAGTGGTAAGCAGAGGAGTGTAATACACTTCCATGTTTCACCAGTTACATTATATGCCCCACTGTATAATAAATTGGGGGTGAGCCTATTGCCATACACCGGACAGAAATCGAACCGCCGAGCTACTAGAAATTTCAGGTTAGAAAAATCCAATAATACCTGACATGAGGATCAAATCATTGCGTCATTTGCAACCTCTGTGAATTAAACATTCAATAACTTTTAATGTTTAAATATAATTTAAACAATACAGCCTGTTTAATGTGACCCTAGGAGCCTTGCTTGATTCATATAAACTAATTCAGCAATAAACTATATGATTCTTGAACAGCTGATGAGGATGTACAATACAAACAATTTGTAAAATGAAGTGACCATGAGAACTGTCAGATGATAGGGTCATACATAGTGTTACAGATATGTCAATACTAATATTATACTATAATATATCAGTTTAACAAATATATTATACTGATTAACATGCCTCAAAGGGCATGGTTAGCAGTATAATATTATAGTTAAATGTTGTGTGGAACAGTGAAGTTGGTTTAAAAATTAATTATCAACATATATATAACAATAAAAATTAAAATCACACATTAAATTAAATGTGATTCTCTTTCCACAGAAGATGAAGATGACAGTGGTGACAACAAGGCTTCAGCCCTTAGCTTTAAGGAACGACGGAGAGAAGCACATACTCAGGTATATAAATGTTGAAATGAATAAATTAATAGTAATGTATTGGTGCATGTAACCCAACCTTAACTACCTCTTGCAAACTGCCTGTGGTGCACTCTGGTATACCAACTGGCTGATGGATTATTGAACAGGCTTTCTAGGCACAGTAAAATGCCCTGGCTGTCCATGAGCAGCAACATAGAATGCTCTTATATCCTCAATCTGCACGCCTAGAATAGAGATAGGGAATATCCCCTTTGGGGAGGCTGATGTCCAGCACTACACTGAGGCAGGCTAATGATGATGATTGGTAATGTATTAAAGTTGTTTCTTCCATGTTGACTTATTCTGACAGGCTGAACAGAAGAGAAGAGATGCAATAAAGAAAGGTTATGACTCGCTGCAGGAGCTTGTGCCCACCTGTCAACAGACAGATGCATCTGGTTACAAACCTAGCAAAGCGGCTGTAAGTTTTCTTTGATTTTATATCTATTCAATTAATGAAAATAGTTTTCTATTTAATTAAAAAATACCTACGTAAAAATATGTTATAAGCAGTGATAGCCTAGTGGTTAAGAATTCAGCCTCTCACTCCGGGGGTCCTGGGTTCAAATCCATGGTGTGCACCTCTTTATAAAAGTGTGTTTTAAGTTTAAATATCACCTGCTAACGGTGACGGAAAACATCGCGAGGAAACGTGCACACCTTAGAATAAAAAAAAAAAGATTTTCTGAGGTGTGTGAAGTCTGCCAACCCGCACTTGGCCAGCGTGGCAGACTATGGCCTTAACCCGCTCAATATGAGAGGAGACCCATATTCCAACAGTGGAATGACAAAGGAGTAGATTATTATTATCTTATTAAACGAAAAATATAAATCCTTTGCTCTATCTGTTAATAAAGGTGTAATTTACTCAACTTTAGCTATTAATTTTACCATAAAGAAATTAAGTATTATATTTCATTAATTTACTCAAAAAATACGTAATGCACGTCATGTTGCATCTTTTATATTTTTTTTTACATTACTTTCTTCCATTAACGATGAGTACAGATGGAAGCTTTGTTTTTATAATAATATTATATGTTGCTGTATTCTAAGGCTTTTTGTAGGAAAAAATTGCGAATTATTTCTTAATGTAACACGCATTACTTGCATATAAAAAACATTACAATTACAATAATTGACAAGCTGATTGCATTGTTTTATCGTAAGCAATTTTATTGGCCTTAATGGCACTCTTATTTACGACGTTGTATTTTATTTTTATCTACTTTACTTCATATTACAATTTGTAAGTCCTACATTCTTTGAGCAGTGAAATCTCCTTTTTGGTTTGAGTTTTTTCGTTTCTCCTATCGCTGTACTGCTTCGGTTTTCAGTAGACGCTTCCTTCACTCACAGAAAGATTTCAAGGACATCATATCTCAAATCATATTTTAAAGGACAGATTATAGTTTTGTATCCAATTAGTAGTATGTATGTTAATTTTATGACAGTATGAAAAAAATCGATTTACTGTTACTATTACTGGCAGGTATAAATTTATTAGGTACTCATTTTTAGTTTTCGTATATGTATGTATGATCAGTCTTTGACACAATAAGGATTTAAAGAGTCATATAATATGTATATGTACCTAAGTCGTCTTTAATGTTGGTGCTATTGTGGACAAGCCTTTTGATAATTTGTTTGGGCATATTTGCGTAGTTTATATCAACTGCAAACTTGATTCGATATGTGAGGTAGATACTTGTATATTTTTGGCTTGTTTTGGTAAAGAAAGAAGTGGGTAAGTATTGCAGGCTGTTAGTTTGAATAGAGGGCGCGTTGGGCGGCCCGTTCAACCTACAGAAAGCAGACACGTCGCGCCGTTAAAATTCGGATATAATTTCGCCACAGCGGCCCCATCGCCAAACTCCAGACATCTGTTCCGATTCGCAATAAATGTAGACGGCAGCAGAAACATAGAATTTTATCACGACCCTGTCTATCATAAAGCATCCCTCGCTGGGGAGAGGGGGCGCATAAAAGTTTACAGGCATTCGGCTAATAAATCGTGTCAAATAAATAAGTGTTGAGTCGGTCGGCGGCATATT
>DWME01003051.1:0-19236 GCA_018244795.1 Parelbella ahira ahira | reverse complement strand
ATAATATTCGTCATTTTAAATAAAATTCGTCATTATCTAGATCTGTCTAGCTGTATCTATAGTGATACAGTAAGTTGGCATAGTCAATGTTGTGCCAAGTGGGTGACGACCCGATAAAAGTACCTACTCCCGTCCATTCTTGGACATAGGCATCGTCAATAGCGCTCCATTGAAATCGATCTTCAGCTCCCGCATCCAAGAGCCGCCAGCTACTGCGCGAATACCATATGCTCATAGTCACCATAATTATAAATGATATCCGTCGATCGACAGTATAACCGCGTACACCCAATAAAAAAATATATTCACAAAAGACATCTCTAAACAAAACAGCGGCCAGTGACGTCATAAATAAATAGCTTAAAAAACAACTACGTTAATAACTACGTAAAATGTTATAAAAAAGGTTTGTATACGTCCAATAAATAACGTTAAACAAAACTAGTTACATGTTCACTGAACTTTAAACGTTCGTTCAAAGTAAACATAGATCGCGTGTAGCCGTACACGAGTAGAGAGCATGGTGTTTAAAATAAATTATGTACGATGTGCAAATAACTTGGACAATTACGTTACGTTGTATTGTACCTACAGGTAGAAACTTGGAGTACAGTAAGATAGCTTTGAAAACGTGACAAACACTATACATAATTATTGGTACGTTAAATACATGTTATAAATAACATCACGCCTGTAATCTGTAATGTAGGCAGAGGAGTGTAGTACACTCCCGCGTTTCACCAGTTACGTTTATGTCCCATAATGAATATAGGTATACATATATTTTACGTTGACTAGTATGATACTGAGTAAGGGATATAAAATTACGTGGGCATTATTTAGGCTGTCATGTAATGATTCGGGTAAAGGGTCATCATCATCAGTCTCTAGATGCCCACTGCTGGGCATAGGCCTCCCCTAATCGGCGCCACTCGGCAACTGGTAGATTACTTTGAATAGTAATATAATGTCTTAGGACCTTTCCACTCGCAGACATCTGACTCCAAATTAGACAAAGCTGCAATGCCATAGTAATCAAACAGCTGATAGACATACATTTTATCTACATTTCTAAATACATCCTTATATTATATACTGACACGCAGAAAAGCTTGTGTTTATGAAGCAAATAATTATTTGCCATGGCTACGAATCGCACTTAATTCTCTCGGTTCAACATTCTGAATCCGTAACCCCTTGACCAACAAGTCAATATCTGTGTATGAATATTGAGTTAGTAACATAATAAATATCATTTTATCATCACGCCAGTCCCCTTACGGGGTACGCAGGGAACGCATAATGCAAAATATCTCTGTTACAGATCTGCCGTGTTTCTAACACTAGTAAAAAATAAAATAAAATTTAGAATAAAATCAAATAAAGAAATCGAATTAAAAATGAGTTAGTAAAAAGTTTGCTAATAAGAAATGTATGACGATACATTCAATGTGAAACGAATTATCCGAAATGAAAGTAATAGGAAAAAATGTGACTTCCATTCATGATCCACTGACCCCTATTAAACTAGCTTGGAACCCTCCGTGAACAAGTCCCCATTACCTCGAAAAGAGTCCCCATTGTTAGCTCAACCGGGGTTCTATTAAACCGGAAGGTTCTGGCCGTCGATGATATCCTGGTACCGCTTCAGCGATTCCTTTGTTCAGCGGCGGCCATTGTGCCCCAGCAAGGGACAATGTTTGGCATGGGAAACGTATATTTTATTCAAGGTCCCAGAACAATCAAGTCTAATTGGGCACGAACTTCAACTGTACTCATACAAAATTAAAATGAAAAAACATATTCACGCTTGTGTTTCCCTAAACGGATAAGCAGAGAAGAGTAGTACTACGCTTCACCTGTTATGCGTAAAATGTAAAAGATTTGGATCCGATATCCGACATAAGTTTTCCGTTTTTGATATAGTCTTCACAAAGACAGCGCTACGTTTAATATTTGAAAATATGTGTATTAATTTGTTATAATGTGTAGTAATAAAAGAAAGTCAGAAGATATCAACGTCATTAATATTATTAAATCGTCACGCAAGGTCCCTCAGTGTAGGCAGAGAAGACAGTGTCAATTAACTATCATTTTAAAACTACCGTGTTTTCTTAATTCCTCTTCATCCTTCTTCTTTATTCTCTCTTTACACCCACTGCTCTTAGATACTTTTAGAATTTCGATAGAGCCTATAACATTAAATATCTACAAATTTAATCTACCAACAAGCGTTACGTGTGTAGGCGGGGTGAACGGACTTAACGCGGTATGTATGTAAAACAATTGAATACCGTACAGCAGTACGTCGATTGTTATATAAGGCATAGTATTAAACACTTACATTAGCGTGTCAAATGGCTAATGTGTTATGGACCTCACGAAGACAATGCATGCGTCTTCATTTTTCTAGAACATTGTTCGGTGTTTCCAGAATATTCTACGGCATTTTCAACGATTTGCTCCGTGTTATTAAAGTATTGGTCATTTCGATTCAACGGGTCCCTTACGGGATAGGCAGAGAGCATCGAGTGCCAAATTTTTCTATTCTTACAAATCTGACCTGATCCTTACACATTTGTCACTGGTTTTGTTAAATTTTTCTCACAATGTATGTCTGTATCAAGGATTCGAATACACAGTGTCCGCAACAGAATTAACTAATATCTGTCTGTCATGCAAATGCAAATAGTACATTTAGTAAAAACAAGTGCAAAGTGTGCTATATTATTACATTAAACCGCGTCACATTTTTCTCCGTTTTAACCGTCTATACATATATGTGTGTGTCATAATGTTTATGTTAAACATCGATTATCGGTAGACCGGGCGACTGAAGCTGAGTATTTATAAATTACCCTTTTAAAATCACAACTAACATTAAACATACACGCGCAGAGAGACATATGAGTGGTCATTTAAAAATATACGTTACATCGAAACTCAGGACGGGCGGAATAGTGACAAAAATATCAAGCCGAATGTGATTCAGCCGCTGGACGTGTATAGAGATGAGGTTGTTCATCTTACATATGAGAGAAGACGATATATAGAACTGGTTGACTGATTGATGAATCGCACAATGAAACAACGCACATGATTTAAACGCACAGCCATAACCGTTGATCCTAAAATTAAAATTTGGCATAAATGTGCCTTTAATGACGTAAATGAGTACAAAGAAAGGAATTTTGGAAACGCTACCCCTCAGGGGGTAAAATAGGGAGTGTAACTTTGTAATAAAATTTGTCGGTTTGTAAGTTAGGTTCGTGAAATTTTAGATTTGTACTCTTGGTTAGCAAAAACAATATTATTTATTTAAATGTAGCCGGACAGTAGCTAGTGTAGTTTTCATATTTTATTGCCTTAATAGTTCAGTGATTAGTGAACCCGATTCAGCAGTCAAGTCGTCCTAGGTTCGAATCTCACTCAGAATAAATATGTGTGGTAAACACAGGTATTTGTTCTGTCTGAATGTAAAAAAGTATTTATATACATTTACATATGTAGTTTATCAGCCGTCAGGTTACCATAATACAAGATATCTTGATGCTTACTCGGGAATCACTTGACGGTGTGTGGAGATGTCCCAAGGCATTATTTGGTATGTTTTGTCCGCAGAGAGAGTGCACAGTGCAACGCTGAGGCCGAGGGCAGGCGGTGACGTCATCACGCAGGAGAGATCAGTCAGCACCCTGGACCTCACGATGCCTTACACCGCGCCTTCCAACCTCGTACTCACACCTGCTCCCGAATGTAAGTAGCGGTATTACTCCAATATTGTATTGTAAGTTCTATTCTTACGATAGTAATATCTCTTTGTTCAGCAGTGAACGTGCAGAGGCTAATGGTTGGATAAAAAATATCTCATAATCCTCTTATCGTATAGGGTTTGGAGATATCAATCGCCAATCTCCTCGGATTGGGATTGGATCATCATCCATCATGTAATCTTCATCCCCCAGGCTGATGATGATATCCCGTGTATTATATCGATACTTAGCTTTTCTATATATACTTGCACAATATGATCTTGATTTGTCATTGACATTTTCTTGGTCCAGTATACAATGATAAATAATGCTGAGCTGGGAGTTTTGGGTTTAACTCCTAATCAACATAAATTATTGCAATTATTTTAATGAACTAAGACATAGTTACAAACTAGTCTATATTAATATGAAATGGTGGCCACATCTCGCCAACATCAGCATAGGTTGCCTACGAACCAAATGGTCTAATGACCTGAGGAAGTCACAAAAGAACCGCTAGATGGAGTGGCAACGATCAGGCCTTCGTTAGAGACTTCTAAAGACCGATTCACGGATGAGTAACAATAATAACCGAAATCACTTTAGATTCGTGGATGAGTAAACAACAATAACCCAATTCACTGCAGAACCGTCCATTTGTACTGACTCACGTGTAAAAATGGACCGTGACTCGGATGATCCAGTTATTGAATAAATAACGTAACATGAAGCCATTGGAAATCCCCATTAGATTCACCATACGTAATGCAACGTAATATTTACTTCGATAGTCCAGGAACGCAGATTCACAGTGTATTGGCCGGCTTCCAAGCTGTAAGATGTAGAATACCCAATTATGATGACACCGTGTAGGAATAATGTTATTTTCATGCCAAACTATTATTTTTCAAAACAAGAACAAGACGTAACATCATGCTTGTAGTTTCCTGAGGGGCTAGGCAGAGAAGTGTAATAATCTTATTCTTCACTAATTGTTTACATTTTACAAAGGCATTATGCTATTGCTTTTTCTATTTCGTTAATATAAAACTTAGATATCCACTGCCTTACAGTAAAATGACCTCTGCTGTCGTATAAAAGCTTAAGATAAAGAATTATTTTTGCTTGAAATTAAAATCCGTATTCTACAGTTTCAATTACCACTACTTTAAGTACACTTGTGGACACAAAAGAAAAAATATATCGATTATAAGTTTTTGCGGACCTAACTGTTAATGAACTGAGAGATTTCGTGATAGCCGTTAAAAGTAATTATGTAAATATATTCGTAATCTGTGTTCAAGTGTACCGTACTAATTAACAAAAGCGATAACGAAGTAATTTGTGTTAATATTACTTTTAAATGAAAGTGAAAGAATTCGGTACTAAACAGGTATCACCTTGAGGGTTGACCTCAGCTTGAAGTTCGACCCGCTAACAAAGGCTCACATATCATGACTCCTTCATATTAACCCTACTAGCCTCCCACCCGTCTAGTTCAGCGTTAAATGGAAATTGGACGTTTTGTAGCCTTCGGTTGCGACCTTTTGAAAAGGCTTTTTGTTTGTTTTTACCGTTTAGTCACGATATATATGTACATAGATTGCCCTTTCTAATTTTTTATAAAACTATTTTAGTGGATGTTACATTATTGCAATATTTTTATATAGCTGTAAAGGTTTAAGTAACTTGTACATAAAAGTTCTCGATGTTCTGAACGTTTTCCGTCATTATTTTTACTATATCATTAGGGCCTCTTTTATACGCGGTACGCAGAGAGTATTGATGTTATTTATAATGTTACTTACATAACAAAATAAGGTTAACTAAAATTACATTGTATTATTATGATTAAAGTGAATTACAATTATTATCATAAGCTATATAACCAGTATTAATAAATTGGTAATTGTATTTTATTATTTCCAGGTCGCAAACTCTCCCGCGGGATCTCCCGCGCGACAGACAACGAGGGTCTGGTGTGGGCGCTCCGCAGCAACACTGAACCAGAGCCCAACACGCTGAGCTCCGACCACATACTACTGCTTCCAGACATATCCGTCTACCCACCGGATTTCAGGTAAGTGTATCATCGCGAAATATTTTGCTCTACATTTTTCGCTTTAGTTATTATTATTATATCTTCACGCTGGACCCCTTATCAGATAAGCAAAAAGCATCGATTGCGCTTCCGCGCGATTCCGCTTTTATCTTTACCGTGTATAATGTCAGATTAATTTTCGTTAACTATAGAACAATATAGACTTCAGCAACCCCCGCATCATATGACGCTTGATTTATACAGAGCTAACATACCCACTGGAATGCCTTTTCTTGTAGATTTCTACACCATTGTTGTTAAACAGATGGCATCACTATCGTCTTTGACAGGGAGCTGTCAATATTTCCTTATAAAGGTTTTTACACGTCACGACATGACAGGTCATTAGTAACATAGGGGTTTTCGTCAGTTACTCATTAAGATATTATAGCGATAAGCGAGTGCTGCAATATTACCTACATCGAGGTGACAATTACCACAAAAACAAAACCAATACGTTGTGCAATAAGACCAAGTACCAATAAGGGCATAGTGTTGTTATTACATTTCAGTTGTTTGTGATACTATTATATTTCAGTTGTTTTTGACGACCCTCATGTGTCCTCTTACCGTTAAACAATTCAAATGTAAAAATAGACTATTCAAATGTGCTAAAATTCTATTTTAAATGCGATCAAACTCAGCTCTGCTCTTCGAGCCGGTCTGTTTGAAAGGACCCTTATACTTTGTACACGTTTCTTCCGTTCTAATTGCGCGATAAATATATCATACAAGGACCAGATTTAGTACGTTAATGAGTTTTTTGTTCCCCATTCCCTTACATTGTACATGCAATGAACACGGAACAAAGTAAAGGCCGACACAGACGGAGCTATGATACGTATTGTAGGAGTAGGTAGTTATCACAGACGAGGCTTCGCGATAATTTAAATTTTTGTGGTCATTATCTATTCAATAATACGTCTCGCTAAATACAGATAATTATATCTTTTTACATCTGTTCAGATATTTTGTCGACGTAAGAAAGAGTCATACATATATTATAGCTGTGTGCGGTCATTCGACCATTACTATACAAAATATATTATTATATATTATAATAGTTATGCCTTTCTGTAATATATGTATATTGCAGCTCCGTCTATAACGACCTTAATGTTCGTGACAATGCTTACGAACAGTAATTAATATAAACTCAAGTTTTCCTCATACGTCTTGCTGTTTGTTGGACGCAAAGAAGTCTATGAGACAAAATAATGGTTTGTAATGGCATCTCATTATCAGTAAAACGTTTATTTATCAATATTGTGGTACCCAATGTATTTATTTTTTATGATCTTTAGTTGGTTATAAAGTATATTTGATGTAATGTAATCTATTTGCTTTTTTCACATCTGTTTTATGATTTTTTCCGTCTCGCCTTTAAACCGACGTTGACATATTCCCAGCTTGCCTTTACCACGTGTTGTGTGGCAAAAAGCCAATTCTCCAAACACGCAAGCGCTACTCCGCCTGCCACTGAAGTATATTTTTGTTTACCGTATTTTGAACTTAACTCCCTGGACCATAAAGCTTTTATTCGGATCAACAAATTCTCTCTCAAACACATTAAACTTCATTTGTTCTATTTTGGTTTTTTTTTAGTCCGTTTATTACAGTGACGGCGCGACTTATTAAAGCCCCTATACAACTGAGGATTTAGAAATATGGCCAGTACTAATGTAGTATGGTTGATAAAGAATTAAAATTAAACCCACCTTTTAGGTCGTCACAATCGGAACTACAATATATATTAATAAAATGTACTACAATATTATATAACAAAATACTACTATTAGGCTATAATATATTATTATATCTTCGCGGTCGTTCTTCGCGCAATATACCTTACTATACCAATATATGCCTTGCTTAATCCATTCAGATATTATGACGGCCCATGAAAGAGATGTACATAATATATTACGTGTGTGATCACGAGCATTGTAGAAAATCCATTTCGTTTATAATATGCCTTGCTATAGTGTATATTATAGCTTCGTCTGGGACAACCTTAATGCTTTTCTCATCGTCTACGCGTACACAATGTGGTACGAAGTCTACACTAATAATATAAAGCGTAGTAAAGGAACTTTGTCAGTCTGTCTCGTATTCTTTCATGGCTAAACGGCTGCACCCACTTTGATGTCATTTTATGAAAAGATGTACATAGTTTTAGTCAGAAAATGTGAAGAAAATTGTAGGCTATTTAATTTTCTTTAGTAAATGTAGCCTTTAAAATATTTTAAACAATTTAAAACAGTCGTTTAAAAATTATTTAACAAAAAATTATAATTTAAATCACAAAAGAATGATAAGAATGAAATTTTACTTAAACCAAAGGAAGTTAATTGACCTATGTGAAGTCTTAGCTTGAAACTATGTTTTGAGCGGCTCTTAAATGTTTAATTATATCTTACATTGAACCATAAGCACAACATCACGCCTGGCAATCCCCGAGGAGGTAGGGAGAGGAGTTTAGCACACTTCCATGTTTCACCAATTACGTTTACGTCTCACCATGAAACAGATGGTAAGCCTATTGCCATACACCGAGCAAAGAACCAGACTCCGAGCCTCTACTAGCAATTTCTACTATGAAATTGAACCTTAATGTACAATATATGTACATACATTGTTACAATTCTTACGTAGCCCTAGGACAGTTCAACAGACTTGTTCAAGATTCGTCGCGCACCATTTCACGAACGTAATATATATATACCTTTCGTGTAATACACTTTCTTCATACATATACGGCGGTTTTGGAAACCTTGGACTCTTGTCAGCCAGTATCTGACATATTTGATTTTTTATATTTGGCACTCGGTGCTCCGTGTCTTTACCCTAAAGGTAATGGCGTAATAGTGAAATAATAATATAACACTCTCTAAATAACATTTACGGAAATACTGAAGCGTTGTAAAGACTTTTATTGTAGAATAATAACTGTTCGTTATATTTTACATTCCCGCCATTTTGTATTATTGACATCAATTGTCAATAGCTCTTTCTATAAGGTCTCTAAAGATACACACATATATTAGGCACTCGGTGCTTATTGTCTACTCCGTAATGGACCTGGTGTGGTGATAATAATATTAATAACGTAATATTCTTAAATAAAATTTTCGTAGATATTCATAAACATGTTTTTCTTGTGGCCTAAATAAATTAAACTTTTTATAGTAAAAGTAACCGTTCATATTTTTCTACGTTCCCGCCATTTTACGCACGTACTCACTTAGCACGTTCCATATAAAAGATACAGACCAAGCACGTAACAGATTAAATAAATAACATTAAACATATAATGTTGCAAGTACACAATTCCAAACGGTTTTTCCATTAGAGTCGATAATTGGAATTACCACATGTATTGGACCTTACCGTTTGAATTACACCTAACCTACATTGCTAATTAAGCTTTTATCAGATTTTTAATTTTGAGTTAAATTAATGAAATAAATAGCGGATAATTAAATTGCATTATTCCAGGATATTCATCGAAAAAGACCTGCTCGAAACCGCCACATTAGTAACCCTGGAATCAGCAGGGGTCCTTAACTGGTGGCGTCACGGTCGTGTTCCTGGCGCGCCCAGACTTCTCCCACTGGCCACGTCCGGCGACGGGAACTGCTTACCACATGCTGCCTCGCTCGCAGCGTATGGGTTCCACGACAGACTGCTCGCTCTGCGTACCAAGGTCCAGGCTTTGTTGTCTGGGGAGGGCGGCGACCTGTTCACTAGTAAGTTGAGAAACAGAACTTCAAAGTCAAAGTACTTATATGTCTACTGTGGACTATAAATACTTTTCATGTAGAAGATAATATAAGTTTTTTTAATCATTAAACCTTAGATATAATGTACGTAAAAAAAATGTGTATTCATATATATCTTCACTTTAAATACATTAAAAATTTGAATCTTTTACTGATCCCGTAACCGCCATTTTGTGAAGAATTGAAATTCTTCGCTCAGCTCGTTTGATAAAATATTGAATGGAGAATATCATAATTTCCAAAGCATTACAAAGTAAACGAACTAATCGTCTAATCGTCGTGGTGTCCTCAGACGCAATAAAACGTCGCTGGCGCTGGTCGGAGAGCATATCGCTGCGCGGCGCCGGGCTCACGCCGACGGAGGCGGAGTGGGAGCGCGACTGGGGCGACGCGGTGCTCGCCGCCTCCGCCGAGCCGCGGCCGCGCCACCAGCCCTCCGCCGCGCCGCACTACGCCTCGCTCGACCACCTGCATGTGTTCGCCTTGGCGCATGTCATGAGGAGACCCGTTGTCGTGTTCGCGGACGTTGCTCTCAGGGTAAGACGGTGATCAATTTCTTCTGAATACAAAAGATGCTTATAATGTTGTGTATACATTCGCTTCTGTTAGCGTTTGATTCATCGCACTTATAGACGAATAGTGTCATCTGTGTGCATTCCGCTCATAGCCTATTTAAATGGAACCAAGATAGATTTCTTTTTGCAGTAGACCATCCTACAAGACTTTGCTTTACTTATTGTATTACAATTCATGATTTTGTTGTTTATTTCCAGGATTTCCGAGGTGACCCCATAGCACCTATACCCTTCGGAGGCATCTACCTGCCGCTGGAACTCGAGCCAGAGATGTGCAGCAAAGCTCCCATCCTGCTGGCGTACGATGCTGGACACTTCTCGGCGCTGGTGCCGTGCGAGCCGCTGCCCACAGATGGCGCGAGAGTGCCACTTGAAGATCAGGCTGGCAACCCTATGCCGATCAGGTATTAAAAAACAACTTATCTATTTCTAATATTTATTTCTTTTAGTTTCTGGCACACCATTAAAAGATACTTGTTATTTCTTCAGGTATTTTCTAAAGTGTTACATATAACTTTTAGAACATATGTTTTTGTATCTTTTTACCCATCATCTGCATGATATGATTCAATCATTTTAATATAACAATACTTTTTTACAGATTTAATGTCGACCCAGGTGAAGACTTCCGTTGGGATGTGGAGCCAGATCAAAAAACTATCAACAATCTCCTACCAGACGAATACCAGCGCTCCTCGATGCTAGCGGCATACCTTGATCTGGAGAGAGTGGAATGCTTATCTCAGAGCCAACCGTCTGAAGAGCTCAGAAGGTCATTGGACGCTCTGTCCACTAAGAGTTCTAAGCAGCTAAACTCAGTTGCCAAACAATTTGGCAGCATCGGCAGATCTATGAGCAGTAAATTAAAGAAGAATTTTGGGTCAATGGCAAAGCTGACAGGCAAAAGTAGTGGTAGTCAAAGTAATCCCGAAGAGGGGCTGATTAGGAGGCAGTCAACATGTGAAGTGCTCTGCTGCAGAGTGCTCGCGGCCCGGGCACCCGTTCAGGAGGAAATGGTCAAGAATTATCTCAATGAAGCTTGGATTGGGTAAGTTTGAAGAGTTTGGGATAAATACAGTAATATTAATCAACAGGTTTTTCTTAAAATTCTGTAGTTGTTTTCATATATTTTAATATGTATGAAAGAAATTTACTTCAAGGAAAATTTTGGAATGATGTACGTAAATTAATTGGATTAAAGTGAAGTGCAATCAGGATAATACAGAATTTTCTTAAAATTTTACCTATTCATTTATATAGTAGTGGAGTATATGGGGTAAAAAATTGTCTGATATGTCAGCTGCAAAGTTACTTATACATTGCTTTAAATACATAAGTGTAAAATTACTATTATTATATCATAACGCCATGCTGCTTGGAGATTAAACGAAGTGCACCAAATGCCAGATTTCTCCTCCACAGCTACAAATGTGATGTGCTTGTTATGTAACAAAAATGAATACATAAGTAAAGTAGCCATACAAACTGTTCAGGTACACGGCGGAGAAGAACCGCGCGGAGGCGGCGGCGGCGGCGGCGGCGCCCGCGCAGCCGCGCTACGGCACGGGCCGGTCGCAGTTCTACGCGGAGGCGGACGGCGCGGCGCACGCGGCGGCGCGGCGCGGGCCGGCGCGCGGCGGCGCGCGCGCGCCCGACCGCACGCTCTACCTCTCGCGCTCCACCTTCTACGACGACCGCCCGCCCTCGCCGCGCCCCTGCCGCGCGCCGCACTGCCTCTACTACGGCAGCGCCGCCAACGACGACTACTGCTCGCGCTGCGCCCGCCTGCACTGATCGCCTTTGCGCCCCTTTTTTTACTTAATGTAGTATCTTGGGATACCTGTAAACGCGACCGTTTGATCCCGATTCCGAGAGAGCTGTTTGTATAACCTCTTTTGGGAACCTCCACACAAGGTCGAAAGAGCTTTCTATACTCTTTTTTTGTATATCTATCAGGCCCATGGTAGTATTTAGAATTGCCCGTTTTGTTTTATTTTTAAGTGAAATTTTATTTTCATTAAAAACAACAAAAGAAAGTCATCAATCAATTAAACAGTGGAATCTTTCCTTAAGTGTAAAACTGTTACAGTAAATACAGTAAAATTATAATATTGATAATTATTTCAATACTTTAAGTAATTTTACAATGAACATTGAAGTTAAACACATCAGTCCATATACATTTAAATCATAATTAAATTGGATATAAAAATAATTGCCCAAAAGATGTGTTTTGAGATGTAAATTGAGTCAAGTGGAGGTAAACTTTTTAACAGGCGCTCAATTACTGTCTGTATACACAGTTTTGCTGTGGTCCCACAAAAACATTTCATATTTTAAATCATGTAAGAAAGAGATATGGGAAAGTTAATTAAAAAGCAACATTGATAACACTAAACTTTCTAGAAGTTAATAGTGGTAACTCAAACTTTTTAATAATAGTTGTTTTTTTGTAGTAATGTACAAAGATAATACTATCTGATAATTTTAATATTTTTTTTTATATACCATAAGTTTTTCAGACCATTTTAATGTGATATAATGATATGAAGTAACTATATCATGCATACAGACGAACAGGAGGTCAAATATTATATCTGTAGACTTAATGTTAACATATTACCTTCTTGGCTGTTTAATATTAAGTGCCAAATGTGGCTTTTATTACTGTGTACGGTTAAAATGATATTAAAACGTCACATATAATTAACATTTTAATATAACATGAGAGATATTAATATTTAATGGATATGATATGTTTGGGTCATTAAAAGTTTTTCTCTTATAAAAATTTGTGTACTTAACTTTATATTATAAGTGTTAAAACCGATATTCATATTGTAATCAGTACTTTGTTAACGTTCTTTAAGATGTCTCTGTATAATAAAATTAAAATTCGGCTATGGGTGATTATGAAGTGTTAGAGTATGTAATTGTTATATTAATATCTTCGTAATTTTATTCAAAATTTTAACGTAATATGCATATAAATGATTAGTTTTGTTTAGCTTGAATTGAGAAAATTTTATTGATGTAAGTTATAGTCTGTAACTATACAGGATGGTAAAAAAACCGCTTCTTTCATTATATGTGATATTACTTAAGAAATTTTAGTTTATCATCTACATATAACTCATAGTTATACAGCAGCAAGACTAGAAGCACTCCTTGTTGGAACTTGGAAGGAACCATCTTAACACTCATATGCTTTTTAAATGTGGTTTGGGTAATAGACACAAGATATTCAGAATTAGTTATTAAACCGTCGAAATAGTTTCTACATACTAAAACCTTGTGGCCATACATTTATAGGCTGTAATTCTGTTTAAATTTATTGACACATATAAAAAATATATTATATTATGTGTCATATTTGGATCTAAGAAAATTGTTTAGTATTCTTGTTACACACTCCTCTATAGTTACAGAACGTCACACAAATCCTAACACATACTACTTCCAAACATAATATTGTAGCCTAGTACATAATTTTTGTATGAATTCCAAAATTTCCAAATTGTAATAACCTGTCTGTCTGTTGACTTTTTAATTAGGTGTGAACGTTAAGTGTAACTATTGTGTTCAAAATTTAGTGCCAGGGACCCAAGTGACACTGGACAATATGAAATTTATATATGCATATAATTATATGTATGTAAAAGACGGCTTTAAACCTTTCCCTTTAACTTTCAGAACTGTTAAGACAAAAATTTAACTGAAGTTTAATTTGAACTGTTTAAACAAAGAACGCTACAGAACATTATTCTAGAATGTAGTACTGAACATATATTGGATTAATTCAGTTAAATAATGTCAATTTATGTAGAAAACGAAACTATATTTTGCTACTTAACCCTTCGTCTACCTCATGTTATTATGTATCGGAAACCTTAAGCGGGGTTCACATTACGTTCAAACATACAAAACTTATTGCATGGTGTCACTGTTAATTGCGCTAATGTCATGCAACTGTTTTTAAGTTTTGAACATCACCAACACTGCAACTATCACATCAATCAAACATACCAATTGAAAAAGCAATACAATGAGTCTGGTTAAAAACAATCTGAACAGATTGATTTGCGCTAAGTGGTAACTCATGTACTAGGGTGTTGTACAAAATATTCTCAGTGTGAACTCCAAATACTTATATACCTACTAACTGTGCGTTCTCTGGTGTCAGGGTAATGATTTGTTGAACGAAATCTTTAACTTACTAGCGTGATTGTATGTACTTCATAAATATTAATATATTATGATCAAACTATGAGCTTGGAGTACAGTCTCCGTCCTTATTTCGCATGATGAAAAATGTATGATAATTAAAATTTAATTAAAAAGAGTTCTTTTCGATCTTCTAGTCCTGTACATTTAGATTAAAGTTAGACTATGAGTGATTTAGGTTAAGATAATATGAGTTGAGTGTAATTTTGGAAAAAAATTCAAATATTTATGATTCTCCCACCTCATCGACTATTCTTTCAATTAAATCACATATGGTTTTGTTATTTCTTGATTGTTATACTAACAATACATTTTAGCGCATAATTAATCTTTGATAAACATGTGTTATATATATTATAATATACCTATCCATAGTGTGCCATCGGATTAAAAAGTGAGACAAGTGTTAATTACCAACACAGTTTAAGAAAAACTTCAAGAGCTTGGCAATGCATCTTAATAAATTTCAATTATTACTTTTATATAGAAAGATCTATTTCACATTGAGTAAATCGTTTTTGATACTTCGGTTTTTCCTAATAATTTCTATTACTAATAGCACTGTTAAAACTACTATTCATTAACTGTGTAATAAACGACATATTATTTGTTTCATAAAAAGCTGCTAACTTTTAATCTGAAGGCACTCTTTCCTAGCCTTAAAGATCTGTGAAATTATATAGAACTTTTAGAGGTGATATTACATGACAAAATTATATATGAAAGTATCCTTATAAAACATTAACCTAAAAGTGTATTTAAAAGTGTTGAAGATGAAAAATGTTATATATTTTCATAATAACATGTATAACATATTAACATAGAGACGGCATATCATGTTTTGTAGAAATACAAATGGTTACATACGCAATTTGAACGTGTTTCTCTAAAAACCCCATCACGTACGCCCTTCTAGATCTTACCGTTCCTAAATACCAAATTTTAGTAAAAACGAACCAAAATAATATTCTCAGTTATTATTTCTTGAGTACCAGATTATGTCGTGACTTGCCTTTTATATCTAGCAAGCCAATTCCATGGTAGGATTTTGCTCTACCACAAAATTTACTTTGATATCACACCTAAGTCATGATTATAACTAAAAAATAATATATACCTGAGTCCCCCAGTTATTTTATATTCTACACCGAACATCTAGACGCACGGCAGGTTACCATATCCTTATCTGGTGGACATTCCAACGGCCAGAACGAATCGGTTTGGTTCCACCTTTCTTATTCAGACCGCCAAGGAGTGGAACATCCTGGTGACGTCTGTGTTTCCAGACACATATAACTTGTGACTCTTCAAAACAAGGGTGAATAGGATTTTCCTAGGAATGCGTACTCCATCTTAGGACGCAACCGGGCTTTCCATCAGGCGGATCGTGGTCTAGCCTATCATATGATTTAGAAAAAAAATTACATTCCATGGAGGATATATGTACGTACATACGAGTACATAAGAAGAACTAACAACTTGTACGAAAATCCCATGTAATAGGTGGTGGACCTATTGCCATACACCGGGCACAACCCAAACTCCGAGTCACTACCAGAAATTGTAAAATAGGAAATTCCAATAGTACCCGACTCGGGATTAGAACCCAGGACCTTCCGATCGGCAGTCGAGCTTGCAACCCCTCGACCAACGAGGCACTGTGATACTTATATCGATACGATGATACCGATGCTTAATAGGCCATTTTTTGGCCGAAACCGAAACTAAATTTTTTTGGCCGAAAGTCGAAGTTCGAAGTCGTAGAACACACCAACCAACCTAATTGAGGTTGCGATCCCTGCGGGTTGCCTACGCCACATCAAATTAAACAAAATCGAAAGTCGAAACTCATAAATTCGAACACGGTACAATGTCGTTTTTTCTACAATGTAGAAATAAAGCAACTTAGGTATCGTGTATTAGCACATCGTATTATGTAGGGTGTTGAATTTTCCCACCAATATACTAAACTTTCTTTTTGTTGAATTATTTTAAAATGTGTCATAACAACATGTTTTAAATTTTTTGAAAGTGAAAAGCAGTTTTTGCATATTAAATACAATGAAAATTAAGTTTGCAATTGCTGAATTATCTAAAGTCGAATAATCATCATTGGGTAATAAGCAGTTCACCCAGAACGTACATATTTAATCTACGGATCAATATTTCCGAACACGGTATGTCAATGTAAACTCTATCCAAATGTCAAAATATTTTCTGCTTTTCGTGATTGCAAAAAGTAGAAGATGCATTGCTCGAAAACAACTTAAATAAAAACGTCGTAATATAATATTCGAATGAATTATGTCTGGGGGACTGATTGATAAAGTTTACATAGGCTTAGATAACGCGCCGGCCGCATTCGATATCAAAGGACGCTTGCTTGGACCAGTGAGTTTTCTCCAACCTTTACGTAAATTTTCACCGTTCTGGATAAAGTAAGTAATAATGCGTTTTTCTTATAGAATGGAACCAACTTAGAGTATATAAGATCGGAGACGGGCGTGGTGGCTGTGCTGAAAAATGATAAATTTGAGCCGTTGCATCTGGCTCTACATCATACACGCTCTGAAGCGTTGGCAGCTGCGCGGTCGCTGGCACAGAATCTCATAGAAACAATAAGAGCTGAACTCGCGCAGTGGAGCGCCGCGCAGGCTGGAGGGCCGCCACCTGCGTTAAATGTCCCACCACCGACATTGACAACCACCGCTGCTCCACAACCCGTGCCGCCTCCAGTTGTTACTGTCGCCTTATCCACTTCCTCTACCCTCAGTACCACGGCACATCCCACTGTCATACCGCCGGTGGTGAGCGTCGCCCCTGCCGCGACACCGCTCATGACTGTGCGCCAGCCAACTGTATTGCAGCTTCTCCCGCAGCAACAGCAGTATGTCCTCAATCAAGAAAGTGGTCAACTCATACCAATCATGCAACCTGGTGTCCAAGTCTCCAATACAAACTTCACATCCCTGCCTATCGCTCAGCCTCTGAACACCATCCAGCAATCTGGTTTTGGAGCAACACAAATTGTAGATCTCTCTACGATGCAGCCAGTCAATGTTACCCAGTTGAGGCTGAGCGGAGTTCCGTCTTCCATGTCCATGATTTTACCAAATGGCCTAACATTCCCTCAAGCAAGCCTCAACAGTGCTGATACAACGACTGTCAGCTCTGCAATGTCCACTCCAGTGGTTTGCGCCGCACAAGGTACAAATTCTTCACAGAAAATCTTGTATAGCACAGACAAGGGAGATAAAGATGTGAAATACCATATTCAAGGTGCTGATACCGTTCAGTGGACAGTGCCGGGCTCCCAGACAATGATCATACCGTATCAACAGTTGCAGGACTTGACGTCCAACCAAGCCGGCTTGACCAACTTGCAGCCCCAACAGTTTGTTTCGGTAAGTATAAAAAGCTATTGTTAACTCTTCATGTTATTTCCACCCACACATAACATGTTTATAATTACTTGATATGTAACTTGTTATAAGCAAAAGCAATGCAAAAATATGCAGTTTTGAAACTGTATTTTGAATAGTATTTAGAAAGTATTCTTTGAGTTGAACTGACTTAAGTCTGAAGACTTAAAGAGTGTCCGCATAATGAAGGCCATTTCTGCCTGCATTTATAAGGTACAGTAATAATGACTATGAACTGTATTATAATACTGTAGCCTCAAATTATTAGTGCTACTCTGGATGTTGACTTCAGTAGCAATGTATTTAGCATGGGTGAGATACTTCTGTATCCAGCTCATCACACAATGTTTAGTATTTCACCACTCTTGTAATGTTACAGTGACATGTAATAGAGTCAACCAGTAACAACTGCGAATAATTGGTTACCAGAATCTGGAAAATGAAAACCACATTTCTGGTAAATCAGAAATGTTAATTTGTGCCACTGAGACAATGGGCAAAGATTACAAAGAAAAAAATATGTAAATGTAACATCACACTGGTATTTCCCAAAGGGGTAGGTAGAAGAGTATAATACACTCCCATGTTTCACCAGTTACATTTAAGTCCAATGGAATAAGTGGTGAGCCTGTTGGCATACACTGGGCACAATTCCGGACTCCAAGTCACTACTGGAAATTCTTAATTAGAAAGATCCAATAGCACCCGACCTGGGATTTGAGCCCACAAGCTCCCGATCGGCAGTTGCGCTAAAATATGTAACTCTTCATTTCATTTAGACAATCAACTAGTGGGTAATCTGACTGATCAATACCACCAAAATCTGATTGATCAAATTGATATGTGTGATTATTGTTTGTCAAAAGGCATCAAGAATTTAAAAGAGTGAAAAAATTACTGATGCTCTGTTAGAACTTCGCTGATGATATAGTTGTAATAATGTTCGTTTCGTTAGTGTAAGTAAGATAAACATTTCACAATATGTTTCTTCATAAAAGATGTGCTAATAGTAATGTGACGTATTCTAGCATTTTATTTTATAGCTGCAGACTGGGAACAGATTTGTTTGAACAATGAATACTAGACATTACCTAAGATATAGTAGTCTATAAATAAGTAATAAAGTCAAATAATCTCAAAATTCCAGATCGCACCTGCTAATAGTTTCCAGCAAACCTCCCTACCTCTTTCTGCAGCACAACTGCAGCAGTTACAAGCTACTGGCACTATCATGCAGCTAAATCAAAAGGTATGGAGATATGATTGCCCCTCTCAAATTAATTAAGTTGAAACAAGACAAAACAAAAGCAGTGGTAGCCTAGTGGTTAAGAATTCAGGCTCTCATTCCGGGGGTCCTGGGTTCAAATCCATGGCGCGCAC
>DWME01003050.1:0-19237 GCA_018244795.1 Parelbella ahira ahira | reverse complement strand
GTAGTCGAAGATCAAACAATCAATCATAATAAATCGCCTCAAAATAAAAATATGATACAACTTAACTCATAAACAAAATAATTCAAATCAGAGTAAAAGCTTGGGGTGCTTGATATTTCAAATACATACGACCGAAGCTAATATAAAGCGTGTAAAAAGTAACAAATACAGCGCCAAAAGAAATGTCTTATAAATATTAATGTGATAAATGAACCTTGTTTCTTGTCGCAAAATGAGTCAATTACGTTCCTTTGTTTACTATTATCTGCAATTGTTATTAAAGACGGAATCCAACATATTTTGTCGTATTTATCAAATCCATTTCCAAAAACGGATAATTACAACCAAGTCAACTGGAGTTAACCTCTTCTGTTGTTTCATGATTGTTGCCTATGTTAGTCGTATTTATTTAATTAACGATTAAAAATCACTGTTATTTTTTACAGCAAGCGAGACATTTAACAAAACTGTTTAAATTTAAACATAACAAGAGTTTATAGAACTACCTACTCACATTAATATTAAAAATACATATTACTTAAATATTTTTACCTATGTATTAATGCGTATGTGAAAGTATGCACTGAAAAAATCAGTTTATGCTGACAACCTACCCACTTACATATCGACTAGTATTAGTTTGTCCCATGAATATTTGCAATACGAAATACCTAAATTAAAAATAATAATAAAAGAAAAAGAATTCTATTTATCATGTTCAAATATTTTTATGCAAATACAAATTGAAATCGGTTTTCAAAACGCACAATTGACCTATATAAATTACTGAATCATACAATTCCCGAATTTCAAACAAATAGTCTTACCTTGCGTTCCACGAATATAAACACGAAAACAAACTAGACAAAACACCAATATAATAAAAAAACAGTGCACAATATAATAAAAGCAAGCACTAAAATACAAATTTTCGAACGAAAGTTCCGGGCCGCGAAAAGAACGAAGTCATTCGACTATTTTTCAAAATCGAACGCTTTGGTAGAACAACGCACAACACCGCGTGGCGCTCGTCAACACACTGGCACTGCGTTCGGCTGGCGCACGCAAGCCGGGAGCGGGTGCCAAGAGCAACGAACAGACCTAACCCCCGTTAGCTGTCATACCGCCCGAACGTCGCTCGTCCATAGCAGACTCATGTGTTCCCGAACCGACACGGATCACTACAATACAATACGGATCAATACAATTCGTAACAATAACTAAACGGACTTGAGCCGTTCCTGAATGATAATAAAGATATGTAGGTATGTGCATTGTAAACATTATCGTTGATTACTGTTGCTGTTATTGATAGAAATTCACGTACATTACAATAACATTATTGCCATTATTTTTCTTTAGTTCACTGACAACTTTTTGTGTTGTTTTAACGGTAATGTCTGTGACAAGATTTATACATTCCTTATTCAAAGGTGTAATTAATAAATTGTTTATGGATAAATATTGTTAGGTTTCATTTGTTTAGGGAGTCACTTAGCGCAACGGTAATCATGTCAAATTGACGTGCAGGGTCCCAAGTTCAATTCTCACGCAGAAAGATGCCCAAATGGCGAATTTACATAATATGTATCTCTTCTAGTGCGTACTTGATTATGTACGTATATGTGTGACCATAGTCCCTATACCAGATAGAATCCCAAGAATCCCAAAAATCCCAATGTTCATAGTCTGATTTATTTTATCACTAAGAACGCAGAATGAAAATTAATTAATTTCTCATCAATGATCTTATACAAATAATCACTGTCCTTATTCACGTATTATCATTTATAAGGCTTATCACTTATCAAGGTGCAAGGTAATAAGATACAAAGTATAATTTATTTAAACAAAACAGTTTATTTTAGATTTCCATTGCATTCACACACACATGCACACGCGTACGCGCGCATATAAATGTATGCATATATGTATTAATAACCGAAATAGCCACTCAATAATGGTAATTTTTTCAGTACATTTTTTTCAACAAAAAATAATTATTTTAAAGATATATTAATGGAAGTTTGTGACTTTTGTAAAACCAGTTTCCAAAATTGTAATTATTGATTTTAACGGTTAAGCCATAATGTCGAAATTTGAAAGGTTACAAATTAGTATGTTTGTGAGCCAGAACTCGTCAACATGAGTGGATTAGTGTTATGAACTTTACATGATAATTTTTTGCCATTACTCAGTTCTTGCACTAAACCGACGAATTATTATCATTAAACAAGCAAAACACGTTAATTGTTTTTGGATCATACTGCAGTGCACTTCCAACGAACCCTTGCAAGTGTATTTTAATGCAAAAATAGTCTGATCTAAAAAAAATTAAACGGGTTCTTTAAGTTGTCAATGTCATCATATTTATTGGATGTAACAGAAAAATATGTGTTGACAGGACATAGACATCTAATAAAAAAACCTAAAATGTTATGTCAAATATAATTTATAGTGAATTTTTTGTTCCTCTTTAGTCACATTTTTCTTTGTTTTACTTTTAACTGCAATTTTTTGTTTCAGATTTTTTTAAAAGTTGGATTCAGTTTTTCTTTAGTTGGATTGTCACAATTATTGTTAATTTTTATGTCAATTTTCTCATAGATATAAAAAATAGTAAAATGGTTCACAAGTCTCCTCGCAGAATCCACAATTAGTAGGTATCAGTAAATGTGCATAAATATGGGAAATACTTATGCGAAACAACGCACGTGGTCGAAAATAGCCATAAAAAGAAAGTTGAATAATGCGAAAAGAAAAATGCATTATAACCTAGCTCTTGTTAATGTATGTAGAAAATAATTATAATCCAAAGTGAGAACTTTTATTCCGGGTAATCCTCGAAACGGTTGAACCGATTTCAACGGGACATTCACTGGCACATAGCTGATGTCATGAGGAGTAGGTAACTAACACTATTTTTTTAACCTAATCTGGGACATATAACCTAATCTAAATGGACATATACCGTACACATGGAATTCTATCCATGTGTACGGAGTCGCAGGCAAGAGCTTGTCGTAATATAAAATCTAAATACGTACGCCTACATATAACAAGGAATATATAATTAGTTACAATACTATGTGTCAAATGCAAATCATTGCATTTTTATTTATCTCATAGTAGCGAAGACTTGCAATAGTACTCATATAAATATAGGGTTGACTCAGGTTTTCATTGAGTAATACTTATATTGTAACACCGCCTCAAATCTGCCTCGTCTTTACGTCGACATAACATCATCGACTGCCCCGTTGGTACAGTGGTTGCAAGCGCAATTGCTGAGCAAGCTCTAAGTTCGACTTGCGGGTAAGGCCAAATTTGATTTGATTTTTTAAAACTTGAAATTCGCAGCAGTAACTCGGAAAATGGATTTGTGACTGATGTATTGCAATCGGTTTACCCAATAGCGGTAGATGTAGAGTACTACACCCCTCTGTCTACATCTTCGGGTAAACACAATTTTACATGTTCGATCTTTCAAGCACTTGTCACTCAACGGAAAGAAAAAATCTGCTGTTAATTGCTCACTCTAGTCAAAGGACTTCCTAATAAAATATCTGTACGCCAAATTGAGAATAAGATACCAAGAGTGTCAAAGTTTTTTTATAGATGAATTTATTACTAAATATAAAACGAAAAGATATTATATTCCAAAAAAGACACCTATACAAAATTTAATCAACTACCAATATAAAAACGCTAATCGTATTTTCTTTAATATACTGAACTAGAAGATTAGCTCATAACTTATGTACCGAATTATGCAATTAAATTGTTATAACCGGTGATGGACATACTCGAATTGGTGTCAGGTCTCGTACATTTTTAAATGTCCTTAGTTTTCTGGTCACTAGACGCATATTGTAACATTTTTAATGCATTTTCTATGTAAAGAGATGTTCAGGCGTACGTCTTATTATGTTTGATATTTGGCATAGCCTACCCTGCAAGATGTATGTTTTATTTAACAACAATGCATGTAATACTTTCATTTATCTTCAAACATTGGAATCTAACAATAATTTATAAATATTTTTTAAAAGCACGCGATTTAAAACAAACAAACAATATTAACAGAAAACAACAGATGCAAAACATTATTATCACTTGAGGTCTAAGTTCACGGAAAAGTGTGATAAGTGAAACTATTGTACGGTTTTGCAGTAGGTACCTACAGATTCGAATAACCAATTTGTAATTTGGGATTACCTTCGCACAATATAAGTTCAATGTTCAAAAAAAAAATCACCCTTCATAACATAACCATAGACTTCACATTATAGATAGGCTCGTGTAGTGCTGTGCCCCCAGCCACCAACCAAGTAATAAATGAAATTACACTATTTGTTTGATAAACAAGCGACTAATTTGCTTTGTTCGTGCAAGAAATTTTTTAATGAAATATATTTTTAACACGTCATAGGCAGAGCACTGAGCGTCAAATATATCTTTGCGTACAGAACTGACTAGCATCTTCTATGTTCATCATATGCTTCCTATACATATTTACTGTTTCTACCGACCCCGTAAAGGATCTGGCGTGACTATCGGGCGGCAGCTCCCAATAGCCGACTTGATTTATCATTTAATAACTTGCCTTAGGCAATACTTTAGGCGGATGCTGGATGCGACAAGCCGAGGACAAGGCGCCATGGCGCTTATTGGGTGAGGTCTATGTCCAGCAGTGGACTGAGATGGGCTGATGATGATGATGATGATGATGAACTTGCCTTATCAGATAGTTATTGTAAGTGTAATAGGAGACAGGTTAATCTGTATCAACAACTTCCGAGACTGTACATCAACTCATATCTAAAATAATATACACCAAACGCCAGTCCCTTCGATCGATGGATACTCTTGAAGTAGCTCGGATTATTCTGAATTTAGTCAGGCTATACCGAAAAACACACGTGAGTTAAACCGGTACATAATTTAATCAAATGTTTAAATTGTCAAATACAAGTTACTGCAACTAATTGTGATGGGAAAAGTCGTTGTCAAACGAAGGGTGGTTCGGAGAAAGAAATCCAGGTTATAAAACATTAGGAAGAATACAGGGATAGTGAAAGCTGCTGAACTATTCCACCTTGCGCAAAAAAATTATGGAATTAACAGCCAACCTTGGCTAGTTGGAGACTTGGAGAGACACTTTTAGAAGAAGAATAAATTCTCACGAAACATTTAGTAGCAAATCACAGATCTGCGAAAAATGGCTATCGCTGTTTTAGCCACAGTAAGCTTAGCTTGATAATGGTAAATTTCTTAATGGATTTTATTCCAATATCAAATAAAGAATCGTAACAGTGATGGACTACTTGTGATGAGGCTTACACACATTTTCTTCACAATATTCATGATTATATTATATTCGTTATTTATGAATAGTATCAAGCCGAACGAGGCAAGCTGTGGTGGCTATATGACCTAAATCCGTCTGATTCTGAAAGGGAACTAGTCTTCAACAGTGGAATATAAATACATGGATTCCCAAAACTAACAATATTATAGTAAGAAATAACTAGTTTGAAACGTAGGTGCCTATTTTTGTTATACATATTATAATGTTTAGTTGATATTTAGATATGTCATAGTTAATTAAATTATTGTTGGTAGGTACACATTTATTAAGTAACCTTTGTTATTTCGTTTATTAAATTGTTACCTATTTATTATGATAGCAAGGACGGGACACTTCAAGGTAAATATTGCGTCCGAAAAAACCTTGATCGATCGGTTCACAGACAGAAAACCCACCGAAATTTTTTTACCGGAAAAGTTTGACTTTTTTAATATTTGTACTACTTAGGACAAAACAGGGTCAGTTAATAATATTTAATCTGTAGTCTGAATACATAATTAAGAGACCCAGATGAGGAAAAACGGGAAGTGTAGGTACAGATAGATTAAATTAATATTGAACGCAATACGGTACACTCTCAGATGGAAACCAATTAGGTTCTTAGATATTTCATTTATGATTCCGAAACACATCAAGTCAATTGTCATGATATATAGTACGAGATGATTGAAGGAAGGGCAGGGTTGATAAGATAAGGACCAAAATTAAACACTGAATTCATATTGCAACTCATGATTCCTATTTACCTCTTGATGAGCTGTCTTTATAATCATATGGATTATATAAAGACAGCTCATCAGCTCAAGACGGCACAGACTTAAAATTTTATTCAACAAATAGGTTATATCCTATTCCTAACATGCAATTAAAATTATTTATACACAGAGTGAGGGATACTAAATCGATAGATGTCACTATATACGTTTAACAATATGTTAGGTTACCGTTATAAAGGAAACATAAAAATTTCCGACAGTTAATATTCACCCACGCAGATCCTGTCGAGTAAATTTTGCAAGTTATAACAAGTGGTATTATATCTTATTAAAATTAAAGGAAAAATACAAGCGTACTCTCACGAAACAGATATTCGACTCTCACTAGACAACTACGTAAATTTACATTCTTTAATAAAAAAATATTTTTAACTAACCTTATATAAATCATGCCGTACTTTAATACCAGCATGATTGAAATAAACATTGAGTTTATATATGTAGGTATAAAATACTTTGACGAACAAAATATTGATTAAGCCGTTACCTAGCAAACGTCAAAATTTCAATTTGTATTTTGTTACCTATTCCTTACCCTTAATATAGGTGGGTTAAAGAACCTCTTAATACTTAGGTACTTCACCTCGACATGATGTCATCATAAAGTGACTGGGAATTTTGAATATCAATCAAAGTTTGAGGAAAAGGTGTAAAATAAATTATAAAAAATCAAATCTTTCAATTTCTTTATGCAATCGAATTTAGTCACAAAATTATGACGTATATGATAAAACTAACTTCGAACATCTAATTTCCATTTCCTGTAGATAAAAGGAAGTTAATATTTTTAGCGTCTTCATATAACATTCAATTACTGTTCAATAATAACTAATAGTAGGTCAGTGGTCGAAATATGACCATACCATTATTGTAATTGAACATTATAGAGGTTTTTATGATAGTTTTTTTTAATATCTGTCTAAATGCGTTTTAAATATTTGTAAAGAAACTCGTCAAGTCAATATAAATAGAACAGCAAAGTTATTGTCGAAGGTAGAAAATATGGGTCATTAATAAATTGAACTATTAATTCAACATAATATATAAGTGGGTGGGTATTCAGTTCTAGAGACAAAAGGCTGTGTTGGGTTTGGTATGTAACTTACTTTTAATAAAATTGTGCACAAAAGTTTGTTTAACTTTAGATCTTAGTTTTTTAAGAGGCACAGATTTTGGGTATAAACTTGACCCTTACATTACTTAAGTGTTTTCGGTGACATATTAATATACAGATACTATAATCGATTAAATATGTATTTGAGTTTCACATAGATTCCCAACTATCGTTAATTAAGGTACGCCAATTTTTTTCTTCATTATAACAAAAAAATGCTGATTTAAAAATGTGGTCTGTTCTTTTCAACTAAAAATATCAATAATAGTAAAAAGTCAATTACCAGCAAGGTAAAAAAATAAAACACCATGTTACTAACATAATTAGTCTGTAATTCATCACTTAACCTAATCCACACACAAAATTTACAGTATTTCCTTCATGGGTGGAAGTAAGGAGAGCACAGTTCTGAGTAGTCCCTCCATAAATTGAGCTACCAAGTGTGCAGTTAACCATAGCCCCTTAATAAAAGAAGTTAAGAAGTGAACAGTTCACAGTGGCCTCTCTATA
Organism: Parelbella ahira ahira; assembly: GCA_018244795.1. Taxonomy (NCBI): domain Eukaryota; kingdom Metazoa; phylum Arthropoda; class Insecta; order Lepidoptera; family Hesperiidae; genus Parelbella; species Parelbella ahira. The sequence continues at coordinate 11,466 of DWME01003050.1, read as the reverse complement.
AATGAAGCTACTAAGTGAACAGTTGACAGCAACCCCTTTATCAGCAAACGTCACGAGTGTACAGTTGTGAGTGATTCCTAGAGGAGTGGCGGTAAGGAGTGCGTTGCAGGTCAGAGCAGCTCCTCCATCTCCTTCATGAACTGCATGTAGGCGTCGTCCTTGGTGGGGCGGTGGCGCGGCGCGGCGGGCGCGGGCGGCGCGCGGCGCTCGGCGCTGCGCGGGCGGCGCTCGGCGCGCGCGCGCAGCTCGCGCCGCACGCGCAGCGCCGACGGCACGAACCGCGTCACGTCCGCTGACAGGTTGCGGATCTGCGGCTTGGCCGTGATCGTCGCGCCTGCCGACACACGCTCCTTAATCTCACATCGATATCTATGCTATCGGCCACCACGTCCGAGAATAACATTACTTACTAACCAACTTTATTTTTTTAACACTAAAAAGTACATATTAGTTTATTTCAGAGTGTTTTGGTTAAAGCCGCAATAAAAAGAAGAGTGTCTGCTTACCCCGTAAGGGACCTGGCGTGATGATATGTATGTTTATTAAGAGAGGAGTATACACAACTTCTAAACCAATAATACTTTAATATTGAATAACTATGACTCTGTAACATTAAAAATATCCACTCACCTTGTGTGCCATCCTTTTTCGATATAAGTTGAGGCGCAGCCGTTAAAACGGAAACGTGAGGCGGCGGGGGAGGCACCAACGGCCGAAGCAACCTAGGAGGTGCCCCAGGCGGAGGCCCTGGCGGTCTCAGAACTCCTCTAGTTGGAAGACCCGGAGGAGGTCCGGGAGGTAAGCCAGGGGGCGCACCCGGCGGGGGACCGGGGGGAACACCAGGTGGGGGCCCCGGGGGCGCTCCAGGCGGAGGACCAGGAGGTGCTCCGGGCGGTACTCCTGGCGGTAGACCCGGTGGCATACCCGTGAGCATACCAAGAGGTCCACGCAGTATGGGCGGACGCATTCCTGCAAAATCAACAACATACAAACAAGAATTAATGATTAATTCAGTGCGTTTTGAAATAATCGGGTGAGTAGTTTCTCGACGCAATTATTCTCCTTGTAAGTCATTCTTAAAATTTTAGTTCGTTTATTCCAGCTAACATTGAAACGGCTGAACCGATATTGGCGAGACTTTCATTGGCGGATAGCTGAGGTTATAAGGGGTAACATAGGCTATTGTTACTTAAAAGAAAGTTTTAGAGTCCAGTACAAAAAAAAACTCTTAAAATGCAATAAGTCTACACAAACGAAGTGACAGCAGGCACAGCTAGTAAACAAATAAAGAAATGAATGGTAGTATATACCGGGGGGCAGCAGCGGCGGCGGCATGGCGCGCAGCTCGGCGCCGGGCGGCTCGAGCGCGAAATCCTGGTGGTGGTGCGCGCGGTGAGCGTGGTGCGCGTGGTGGGCGTGGTGCGCGGGGTGGGCATGGTGCACGGGGTGGGCGTGGTGCGCGGGGTGCGCGTGCTCGCCCTCGCTGTCCGAGTCGCTGTCACGCGCGCCGCCCGCGCGCTTCAGCGCCGTCAGCCTGCGCACCCACACACATATTAGCAATAGTGGCTCTAAGCCTTGTTTCATTTTATATACATTGTGAGTAAGCAAGATGAAATTGTGAACCACTTTATAGTTTATGTCAAAAAAAGCAAATAAAAATTATAACCAAGGGTAAGATAAAACTATAATTTGAATATAGTTTAGTTGAGACTGACTCTGACTTTAGATGTGCTTTTTTGAAAGAAAATAATGTTAATCTTAAAATATACTCGAAAAATATAAGTATTTATAGTCGACAGGTTAAAACTAATTGAAATCAATTATTGGCAACTTCTAAATTCTAAAGTACATTTTAACTGTAATACATATATAATAATAAGTACATAATACATATATGTACAATAAAACAGTAACTACTATAAATAGAAAAAAATTGGAACATAAAATACAAACCCATTGCCAGCCCCAATATATTGGAAAGCTATATAATATGTATATTGTCATTGGTTGGTTAAGTAGTAAGTTAAATTACTGTAGACATTTATTGACTACATTATGTGGACTATATCATGATAATTTTTAATTTTATCGACTATATCACAAAAGAAACCAACAATGTAACTGACAGTGCTTTTCTAAATATTGAATTTATTCACTCGTACATGCGAGTACCTAAAACTACCTAGTATAACTGTTTAAAGAAGCAAATGCAATGTAATATTACAAGTGCAATTTGTGAACTAACATGCACAGCTACATCCACCTATTTACAGACTATTTTCACATAAAACAAATTAATAATCAATAACTTGTCACCCTTTTATCATTCAGTTTCTACTCTCAAATATAGTAGGATTTTTTATACTAAAAAAACATATATCATACATATATATATATTATTATCACTAAATATAATAGACATACTAATTATACTAAAATTATGCATATATCAGGTAAGGAATTTTGGTTAGATCATGGAATAACAGTAAATTTAACTACCTATTACCAATGTTTAAGAAACATCACTATAGTAATAGTACTTGAGTTTAAGAACATGAACTATGTAATAAATAAAATAAAAGAACCCCAAGAATTTTTTTCCAGAAAAGTTCAAAATATTTCAAAAACCCTTTAGGACATTTACAAATCATGCCATGTTTTGCTATGATATCTATGAATGAATTGCATATTTGATCTCAAACATGACAGCCGATTCGAGTTGGTGATGGCTGTCACATGATAAATAAATCAAAACACATTATATTTATAATAAGGACATACCTTTTTATATCCATTGGAAGGCTAGAAATTGTAACAATAGTATGCAATTTTGTTCATATAATAATATTTATATCAGTCTTTTCATATTATATTCTACTTCATTGCAAAACTACATTCAATGTTCAATTCAATCTGATAGAAAGATACTTAACAAAATTACTGAATTTAAAGCTGATATTATTGATAGTGAGAACATCTTTTTTTTAATGAAATTTTGAATGAACTCAAAAACATTGAAAGTGTTGAGTGGAGGTGTTCGTATTGGATTTGACATTACATTAATGGTAATTTACTTGGATACAATTTAAATATACATTGAACTTGAATTTATATATAGACATACCACCTTGTACTAAGTACTACAATGTATAGGAATGTCATATGATTATCATTATAATCATTACTAAAGAGCCCTTGCCAAAAATGAGTACATTATTCTGACAATAATGGGTTGTGTAGTGCAGCGCCAGAACTAAGCCTACAATGCTTTTAAAGATGCCTTGTGTTCCGACGAAAGCAAAGATGAAACAAAACACCAATCGGAAAATATTGTGTCATGTTGTCATATATAGGCAAGTGTCATGGGTAAAATACTGTATTACTGAATAGTATTGTATAGTCAAACTACTTACGGGATAATGTTTTAGAATATAACTACAAACACACAAAACTTCACACAAACACACACACAAGTATTCTCTATTCACTAACCGTGCATTTAAATCAGCAGCTCTATCTCTTTCTCTCTTCCTATGTACTTCTTCCATTTCTTTCATAAAGTCGTCTATGTTCTGGCCAGATAGGGCTAGCATGCGTTGCTGCAGAGAGGTTGGTTTCGGCGCATGTGTGGCTTGGGGTGCGGTTAGCGGGTGATCGTGATGATCATCATCCATCTCTTCCCCATCCAAGTCGTCGTGATCACGTGTGACTGGCATTGGATGCACAGGTGGAGGTTGTTGTAAATTAAGCTGAAAGACAAAAGTTCACAAATATATGTTGACAACATCAGCAATATTTTATAGGCATTGATTGGTACAACTATCTCTGTTGCCACAATCATAACAATGTTATTAGTTATCTGCTTTTTGAGTCTGAAGACCAACATAGAGATGGGTTAGCATGATCGTCAACATTCACAACACAGTGTCAAAGATGACCTGATAGGAAAAGTTAATGTGAATAATGATTTTCTTGTGATTTAACTTTTTCTCATTCTCTTTCCATGGACAAATTATCAGGGTAAGTGTGAGAATATTGATGATACTCTATTGAAATTTTGGAAAAAATGTTCCACCTGTTTTTCATAATATTTAAATGGTTATTATACACTTACTGTTTCACCTGGAGGTCCTTCATCCAACACATCTGAAAATCGTAAACTCTTCTTCTCCTTATGACCAGAGTCCATATTCACGGCCTCAAGAAGCAATAACTTGTAATCAACAGGTGGCCCTGGTGGCACACCGGGAGGTTCAACTCCTTTGGGTTTTTCCTAAAAGAATAGTAATTAAAGAAGTTTTATAATCATAGTTCATTAAGATAAACAGTTCTTGTAATATTGTTTTAGAATAAGACAATGAAGTCCATATTGAAAGTATATTTCTAATAAACTGATCAGACTGATAAGTTTAATTAGAAGTTAATTATTACCCCCAATTAATGGTATAATTAATAACTGAATAATTAAATAATGGAACTTTTTTACTTAAGCTTTATATTAATATTTGGACATTATACATGACACCTTAAGATAATTAGCTGTTCATTAAAAAATACTTACTTTATAAGCGGAATCTTTCTTTAAAATAGGTCTCACTGGTACTGCTGGCAGCACCTGGTCTATTGGTAAAGGTATTTGTGATGGAACATTACCATAAATAAGGTTATCTGGAACCTGAAAAACAATCACAATGGGTTTTATAATTCATGTGTTAGATACTAACATTAATCTGTAAGTACAACTAACTAACTACAAGTTACAAAACTATAAGTAAAATTATAACAACCAATATCAAAGAATTACTTCAAAAAACACAATAAAATGTTCAAAATTAGTACAGTATTATATCTTCTAGTGATGTAAAATAAAAATGAATAAAATAACAAGAGATCATTACTTATGGAAAGAAATGAGAAAGTATGTTACAAATTTGTCCTTTTAAATTTAAAGGAAATATGATTTTTAAGGATTTACATTTATGACATCTATTTAAAGAAACATTGATTGAAGCTATCTGACAAATCCTATTTGTCTTTGATCAGGAATTATTTTTAAATTTAACAAATTATAGAAACCTTACATATGGTTGTTGGCCTTAGTGCAAAAAGCATTTCGGGGTTTTATAGGTCAGATTTTTTTTAAACAACTTTTTAATATAACTACAAAAAAATACAATTATATCACCTGTAGTGTTGGCAATGGGATCTCATCTACTTGAACTGACTGTGCATGTTTAACTGATTCATAGTAGGATATGAGATGGGCTCGCCTCTTTTCATACTCCATTTCCTGACGTTTTAAGTCCACCCATTTCTCAGGGTCGTCTTTATCCTGTAATCATAAATATAAACACTGATATATATAAACTGCACTATATGACCATCATTATTATCATTATCATCAGCCTTTAGATGTCCACTGCTGGACATCAACCTCCCCGAATTCTAGTTCATTACACTATGTCCATATAAATGACATGTAAATAAATAAAGTGCATGTATGAAGAAAGTGATGAATGTGGAAGAAGCTCTGCAGGTATACAAGGATAGGGATATTAAGATCCCGAACTATTTTTCATGTGTGATTACAAAATATTTATAACCATTCTCATGAAATGTGCATAAAATTACATCAACCCTATTATCATCCAGTGGTTGTACAAGGGTGTCTGATCAGATTTAGATGGTTAAAAGCCACAGTTCATATTTGGAGAGTTCACACACTGTAGAGTGTAATCTATACTTACATACATCTTAAGAACCCTATCAAAGGTTTCTCTTAATTTCTTTCTTTTCTCTTTCAGCACTTTTTCATTAAGAGGTGATGGTTGCAGAACATTAAACTCTGTAAAGCAATAGTGAATAAAACATATGTTATAACTTAAGATTATATACATATATGGCAAGACAGAGCTTATTTATCTGGCACCAGCTATTCACTGCCTATCCTGTAAGGGACATGGTGTATTGATATAACAATAATAATAATCATAATAACGTCATTATTAGCTGCTAATTTATATTGTATAAGAAGTTTACAGTCAATTTATTGGAGTGTGTTTACATCTGAAAATATGATACAATCGAAATATAGATAAAGTACTTTGCAGGTCAATTGAATGCAATCATTATATTATGTATTTATAATCAAAATTATCAGTTAACTTACCCATTTCATCAATTTTCTGTAATTCTTCTAAAATTTGTGTCGGATCTTTCATTTTTAATACCGCCGCCCTAACCATCTGTCTCTGCCTTTTATTCTTTTTCAATTCCTTTTTTCTGGCTTCCTTCCCTATTAAATCACATAATATTAAATATGTTGGCATACTTCATTATCAACGTATATTTCTCACAAAAATAACACTTACTCGCTTGATCTGTAGGGTTCATGTATTTACCACTTTTTGTGGTATTTATCGATCGCCGTCCCATTTTGGAGTTATTTGTTTACAAACTTTATCTAATAAACTATATAATAATTGAGGATTAAGCTAAATTTTAATATTAATGTACATTATTTTATTTCAGCGCGTTGCTTGCCTAATTTGACACTTTGATAGACAGCCGTCGTGCGTGACAGTTTGACAGTTGAATTTGAAACACGCCACTGGTGTAACATAGAGTATACATAACATTAAGGACAGAGTACATATAAGTTACCTTATAATTTATTCGAGCTAATCAACAGGCATGAAAAAAATCCAATTGAAACATGGAATATTTTAACATAGTAAAACAAGCAGCGGCCATACTTGCCAATAATACATATAGCAACCGTGTGATTAAGGTAAAACTATTTTGAGCTAAGTATATCTCTGCTACAGAAAAGTTTTATTTCCAATTTCTTCCTACTCTTTTTTCCTTCGGTTTGATGGATTTGATCCAATCTAAATTGATTCAATCTCTATTTATAATAGAAATAGCGGTTTATGAATTCGGTTTGTGTATTTCACAAGATTTGTTAGGACGTTAAAATAATTTCCCAGTTATGGTGCATGTTCAGGAGTAGAGTGTATATGTTAAGGCCGACTTTTGTTTTAAACCTATAATCTATATCATGTTACCCCAACCATACAATATTACATAATTATTTTAACTGTTAACATTTTAAGTTAGTCCGTTTCTTGTTTACTGATTATGACCTGACCTATTCCTATCTTAAAATCAACTTATGTCAGATATCGTTACGACGATAAGATAACTTGTACTACTGTGTGCGGTACTTAACAAATTTGTTTTGGAGGGTATGATAGAGACGGAATTAATCATTTTTAAAATAGTCACGTTTTTTTACAGTCCTGCCACGGGCAGTGCAATCGTACCTGAGTAGCATCGTCATCATCAACTCTTAAAATTCCGTTACCAGAAATGGGTCGTTTTGAAAAAGAAGGACTAAGGCCATAGTCTGCCACACTAGTCCAGTTCATGTTGAAAGACTTCAGACGCCTTTGAAAACATTATAGAGATGTATTGATTTTCCCACGATGTTTGCCTAAGATTTTCATAAGTATTAAATGTTAAATAACGTATCATCTGTGTATAGAAAAAATAAAATCAATCTATTATTTTCCTTTCATAGGTGTCTCCTTATTAAGTTTAGAAACTGACAAGCAAATTCGTTAGATTGATCGTTATACTTACTAAATGGACTTGTTAAATCATGGCACGGGTTGCCTGACTACAACCCTTTTTAATTTCCATTTATTGAATTGCGAGAGCTTTGAATTCTACTCTACAACATTGCCGCAGCATAGGGTGGCGCAATAGAGGTGGCTTAACAGCCTAAAATTTTCGAATTGTCAGTCTTCTAAAATTGCCATTTAGAGTTTATTGTATGAATCGTAGTAAGTATAAATTAATTGTTGATTGAGGGTTGACTGGGAAATAATTTAATAAACAAATAAACTAATCAGCTATCTGTTTATCCGAATTTCAAATAATATCTCGTATATATACATATATCCCCTTCGGAGATTACAGGCGTGTTGTTAGGTTTTTTTTTACGAAATACTGATATCTTAGGTTTTTCCACTGAGTCACGCAAAAGTGTCTGTACGTATCGAAAGACTAGACTAGACATTCCCACTTCATATATTAGTCATAGTCACAGGGCGTAACAACCCCTAAATCGAAACAGACATAAATTTAACGAAACGCATTTATGGGGGACTTTTGATAATTCTATACAAGATAAATTTCGTTTTTATTGCAAAGTACTTGTTCTAAAATGTAATTATGAAAAAGGTCGTGTTATATACAGCAATAAATTCGTGAACAGACTAAATATTTCATTTTCCAAATTGTTTTTCCTTGAAATTTTATTGCTTGAGTGACCCAGTCGTCCTTTGGAAAACTTGTTTAGGTATCAACTATGGGCTTAAGGACAGTAGAAGGATGTTGAAGGATCAATTCTAAGGTCGTTGTGTATAGCTATGTCTATATCTGTCATTAAAATCTTATTTATGAAAAACTTACGAGTTAAAGACCAATAGAGTATTAGACCAATAGAGTATTAAAAATTCATTTTAATACTCACTTGTCATCTAATATTTTCTTAAAATATATTTAACTGAATATTGTTCTATTTTAACCAGAGATCGTCTGTTTCCTTCTTATAGTAGAAGTATCATTAGTTAAAATTTTTATCAATGTATCCATCTATTCCTCAAAGACGGGTAGCCTGGACGTTTTAAAATTTAGCAATAACTTGACCTATAACTACTTACTTACTTTTTGAGCCAACGATCTCTAATAGAGAGAGGCGGTATTGTTAAATTTTATATAGAGTCCTAATATTCGCTGTTTTGAACATAATATACTGTAATTATTCAATGTAGGTAAGGTTCTCGGGAGTGTTCATCGAAAGTACCTGTAACCTTTGTGTATATGTACTTGTGTAAGAAGATATATTGGCACGTGGAAAGATAACATTCCATATAAAACAGTATGTTACAAATTGTCACCAACCGAATGCTTAACGTTGCAAATTAGTAAAAATTATTGTTATTTTATCGTCACGCCAGCGCCTTTACGACGTAAGCAGGGAACATTAAGAGCCAGATATTTCAATTCTTAGAGAGCTAATGCGCTTCTTCCACATTTATCACTTTACATACGAACGCGGTTACTTGACTTTGGTTTTTTCTTAGAATTATTGCTCAGTAATTAAAAATCATGAATTATAAAAAACAGGCACATAAAATGCAAATACTTGAATATGCCACATAAAAACAAATCTCAAGTGTTTTATTCATTCGTGAAATCTCTCGTAGTAACCATTAAATCGAATTGCCAAAACGTTCATTCACAGTCACCCCATGTCATGAATACAATACAAAATTTGAATTCTGCTTGCGAATTTAGCGACTTAATCAATATGAAAAATTTAAATTTTTCTTTAAAATAATCAATTCAGTAAGTAATTAATGTGTACTTCTTTGGTAGGTAATCTATATATTAAAATGCAGCGCTAGATACTTCGTAATGCTATTACCTATATATTAAAGAAGTGAATTATTAAACGGACTTCACAAGAAAAAACTGAATGTTACTGTATCTAACTGGTTAATCATCAGACTCCGCAATGTTATTGAGTTATTATTGTAGGGATTATTATACGTATGTTCAGTGTCTACCCTACCCCACAGATGTAGATATGTCTACCTATCTACCTAACATTTACGCGAGACGGCGGCGGCGCTTGTATTACGTTGTATCACGTACTACGCCATACCCACACATCTAAAAGATTTACGAGACATCCACTACACTGTGCACAGACACCTATAGTCGTATTTCCACTACTACTGATTTCATTCATGTACCGAAACTAGACCTCTCTTTCTATCTCATTCATGCCAACGAGCCAGCGGCGCGTGCGAGCGGAATAGCGAATTTTTCACTTACGAAATGGCATTGTTGAACCGAATCGCCGCGTCGCGTCGTCGGTCGAAGTCTCGCTCGCTCCCTCGCGCAGTGGTAGAGAACGCGTCCGAGGCGTGCGTTCGACTTTCGGGTAGCGACGTACGCTAGTAGCGTGTGTCTTCATTATTGATGCAAAAGTTCCACGATGGTAGATCATAACGAAAAATTGTTACAGGAGTTGCTTAAGAAACCTGGAAATAATGTGTGTGCCGATTGTGGAAGCGAGGGTATGTTTCAGTGTTTTTACCTAGTGATTTACTTTTCCTTGTAAAGCGTGGTATTTCCATGGGGTGGTGAATTGGCGGGGGGGCGTAAGTGCGTCCATGCTCAGGGGTTCAGTGACCTCAACGTAAAATGCATTCAATGAAAACAAATCATCGGCATTGGGCACAATAACAATGAACCAATGATTCAAGGAGATGGCTGCATGTTTTCTCATAAGAGTAAGCGAGCAAACTTTGTTCCGGTATTGGTGACTAAATAAGAATGCTCTAATTGAAAATTGATTTTGGCTGTTACGGCCATCCATAGCCATGTTTTTATTGAACCAACTTATAAAACTACGCTAATGCCTAGATTTGTGTAAACAAAAAATAAATAACGCGCTTTGTTATTGCTCTATGGACCTATATTGTTTTTCGTTTCTGTACTTGCTGAGTGCATAGTACATGATACTGGTAAAAACGTGGACATCTTTAATTTTCTAAAATTTATATGCAAGTAAATGAACAAACATGTATCAGATATAAAAATTTTAAATAATTGTTTATTCTCTATCTCTCCACGAATTTTTTTGTTTATAAATTTGGTGAATAAATCGATTGTGTAATTTGAATATATACTTGGCACGAATAAGGTGGATGAAAATATATGACTTATAAAGTAATTATATTAATTGTTTAATGCATTTTTCATTTTTAATGGATAATAATTATTGTCCATATAACATTGCCTTATAGGAAAAGCAACGCCAAACCGAATTATAATCTGTTGTGTATGGGTCAGTACAATTACTTATGTAATAATTTTAATAACTAATTAATCTTTTCATGCCAATTATGATTTAAACTATTTTTGAATTTGTAAAAAAAAATTAATCAAAATAGTAATAGAGAACGTCTTCCTTATTTGCTTTTCTGTTTTTAATTAAATTATTAATAACAATTTTTAAATCACAAAACAAGTATGAAGATAAACAACTTTATGCAAATTTTTTCTTGCGAAAAGTAGTGCCTTCCATAAATTGCACTATGACTAATTGCACAGGTGGAGTTGACTGTCATGTAGAGTTTTTCATATCGTGGCCGGTCTTTGAATCTTTAAACAAATAATAAGAAAAACGTAAAAAAACGTAATATTACGCCTGCAATCCCCAAAGAGGTAGGCAGAGGAGTGTAGTACACTCCCACGTTTCACCAGTTACGTTTACGTCCCATAGAATAGGGAATGAGCCTATTGCCATCCACCGGGCGTAGATTCACTACTAGAAATACCAAATTAGAAAAATCCAATAGTACCCCCAGATTTGCACCCAGGGCC
>DWME01003049.1:0-19241 GCA_018244795.1 Parelbella ahira ahira | reverse complement strand
CGAGTGGTTGCAAGCGCAACTGCGGATTCGGACGTCCTGGGTTCAAATCCTGGGTCGGGTGCTGTTAGATTTTTCTAATTTAAAATGTATAGTAGTGACTCGGAGTCTGGAACTGTGTCCAATGTATGGCATAGGTTCACCACCTATTCCATGGGACTTAAACGTAACTGGTACTGGTCAAACGTAGGAGTGTACCACGCTCCTCTGCCTATCCCTTCGGGGATTACAGGCGTGATGTTACGGTGTTACGCTATGTGGGTATTATTATTAATATAGGGTACGGACTACTAGCAAGTTTTATTCGGGTTAAAATAAAACGACACAGTTGCTACAATCACAATTTGGGACCTTTTACTTTTAGTAGTTCTCGGTAATCGTACACTTCAACTCGCGTTTCCGTTCGTTTTTGAAATCAAACCACAGTTTGTCACGTGTTAGCGATAACACCATCTTATGTTGGTTTTTCTCACTGGTGCTTAGTTTAGTATATAGGTTGCATGCATTGATTGCACGATTGCAGAACAGTGTACATGTATAGTGTACGTCGAAAAGTCACAATTTTATCAATTTTGCTACGGGGAAGTACGAAGTTAGTCAACTCAATATAAATAATAAGTATAATATAATTAAAGGCACTAAAACCTAAATGGGTTGGAAAGGTACGTGTTGAGTCGTACGTTAAGCCTCGACATCAAAGAAGACTATATATAATTATTACAATTAGTATTCTATCTAACAAATTATACATAGGTACCTACTTAACGGCAAGAGCACATTTTCGCTATTCAGCGGGCGTTGCAGTCTTAGCATTGTTGTGTTTATTTTATAGAAAAGGTTACTAAAGACTGAACTATAGTGAAGAAAGAAAAAAAAGAAAGAAAAGAAAGAAAGAAAAAAACGATATAAAGGCCAATTACGATTTATTATGACATATCTTATAGTAAGGTCGAGTGGCCGAACACGTAGCTATAATGTAGGTACATCTCGTCGTTAGAATGTGTGAATAGGTAGGTATATATAGCAAGACATAATAGTGCACAAAGAATGACTGTGAAGATATAGAATGCATGTATAATAGTACAGCTACGACCTTTAGTAGTTTGCTATAAAACATACTATAGCACATTGTATTAATAAATATTATAGCTCCGTATGTGATGACCTTTACAGAAGGTAATATGTAAGGCAGACGTAGGGTTTCATCGTAGTACTCGCGGGCAGCGGTAAGTTCGTGACAGGTAGGCGAACACATCCGTCGCAGGGATTGCAGTAATCACTTGCGTCATTATGTACTTATTATACACCGCATGCCCGCTCCAAACGTCTATAAGTCTATATCATAAACATACATTCTCCGCACGTGTTTTAAATACCATTGCCATTTATAATATTACAATTGTCAAGACAAACGAATTGATGTTTAAAAATGTCTATTGCTATGTATAACGGTAAAGAAAAATGTTGCGAGGAACCCGTAAATCTAAGTATTTCATATTCACATTTTAGGACATCTTGATGGACATTTGTCTAATGTAAAATAATACTACCTCATTATCATCATTACATCAGCCTCTACCGTTTCACTGCTGGACATAGGCCTAATAATACTATCTACTAAAGTAACATATTTTCAAAGAATTTTGAAGAATTAAATTATCGTTTATTCTTATTATCATTAATGGTTATAGGTATAGATGTGTAGGTGGAAAAAACGTTAGATAACACCTAGCAAATAAAATGTATAAGATTTATAAGAAATATTCTTATCTAGATTGTTCTTACTACAATTAATTATTTATTATCGTCTGCCGGCGGTTTCAGAAGCAAATTACTTTATAATAATTTAATTGTTATTGTAATGTAATTATAATTTAATCAGTTAAATTATATTTTACGACGTTTAATATAAACATGTAAATTTTTGGACGCCACGACTAATCCAATCCTTGGCGACCCTGACTGCTGAGCGGGAGGTTGTGGGTTCAATTCCCAAGCAGAATAAATACTTGTAACGAGCACGTGTTTTATCTATATCTGAGTGAATATATAACTATGTTCTAGAAATATGTACGATGATCAGCTGCCTTGTTTCTACCACATAGGTTCGTCCTAGCTCGAAAACAAGCTGCCCCGCAATGGGATGTATGCCAAGAGACGTATTTATAATAGTGACATTATTTTATACCTGACAAGATACGCAGACAGAATATGCAAATTATGAAGAATTTATTGTAAAAAATATTATGTAGCTCGCACTTGACAATAATTATATAACAATTTTATTGACAATACATTGTCTCCCAATATTTTGGTTATTTTTGTTGTCGAGATGTTCATGCTTCAATAATTAATATTTAAAAGAAAATTACGACCAAGATAACTTGTGATTTATGTTACATTCTATATCTTTAATTATTTTTATCTATTACTGTAGTAGTAAGCCACGTAACGGATTTACCTATGACGTAATAATGACGCTTGCCTTTCCAGCAAAAAAAAAAACAAAAAATCACTCTTGTAAAGGCTTTAGGGACTTTACAGGAAGTTACATTTCTGTCAAAACGGATTACAGGATTAGGAGTACATTTTTGTCTAATGGAGGTTTCAATGTTGAGACTGGTGTTGGGCAGAGCAACAATAAAGGAAATGATAATGATTGTTTGATTTATGCAACGGTCGACTACTACAATTTAATATATGATAACCAACTAGAATTTTATGGTCTTCGTATCAATAGCTAAAAATGCGTTCTTAATTTGTATTATTTTATTATTTTGTACTCAAAAATTACGCATGTAGGCCAGTGGCGGGCACGCAATCGCGGCAACCTAGGCACAGTTGGAATCGTGCTTTGATTGTGGTCACACTCGCCCGACCAGCTGTTGTTTGCACAATTATGAAAGCTTGCGTAGATGTAAATGTGGCCCATTGACATTTATTTATTACGACTAAGGTACAGAGACATCGCATGAAGTGTGCTTGCTGCGAGCGATCTCAAGGTCGTTGCGTTATGTAACAATAAACAGATTGTATAATACATGTTTCCTCATTGGAATTCTTTATTTTATTGATTTGCACTTTGAGCTACTTTCATTCAAGTTCTATTAATTGTTTTTCTATAATCTAAAATATAAAAGTAGGTAATTTTTCAGAATGTATTTTATTAATTTATATTGATCTTCTATTTGATATTTTATCATCAGTATATAATTTTTTTATAGGAGGGATTATAGAAGTACGATGACGGTTTATCAAAGGATATTTGTTGCTATGTGTAAAGTTTACTACCTTGATTATATATTTTTAGCAAATGTATAGATAAATGGAGGTGGGTGCAAAGTTTATTGTGATAATTGTGTAGACACGATCAATTAACAAGGCTTTCGAGTGGAACCATGAGGATCTTATCGACTTTTAAAAGTTAAATCATAAGTTCTTTCGAGATTACCCACAGTCAATATGAAGTAAGAATTACCGATTAAGTAACGACTCTACCGCAATACAACTCTGTCGGCCTGTTCTAAGATAATTGAGACCTTTGCGCGAGAGTTTCTTACAATAGACTAAAAGAACAAAGCAATACTAAGAATTTTAACGTTTCATTGTTATATTCAGTTGGGTGGACTGTAATATTTCCATATTAAATTATAATTGTATAATTCAGGAAGTTTATTCTGAAGTTAATCATTAATGTTTAATTTGTTCTGTATGTATATACGTCAGTAATTATAGCGTAGTAGCTGACTTATTTTTTATTATAATTATATAGTATGTAGATGGATTACTGAAACAGAAACGTAAGCAAGATGCTGTGTGAGCTCCTGGGGATTTAGGACCCGTTCTGACTACTATTGGAATAAATTATTTTAACTTCTAAGTTAAGGATCTACTTACCCGGCAACTTAGAGCAAACTGCTATACAGGAAACAAGCAATCCACTGAGCGTTGTGAGTACTACTAGAAGGAGGCCCCAGTTCGTAAGGTAGATCAGCCAGTAGGGGCTGGCTCCGGAAATCAGCGACCAGACGAAGATGGCCACTGCTAGTGCGCTCAACACAAGCCGACACAGCAGCAAGGGTACTGGAGAGTCCCCGCGTTGCCATGACGACACGTAAAAGTCACTCAACTTCTCATGCGATGACACCCACAAATCCGACAGGGAAATTCTTTTCTTTGAACATTTTACCATTTTTTTTAATATTCATTTACCGCGCACAATATATTCCTAATTGCGAAACTGGAATGCCGGACAGATTTATTTTGAAATACTTATCAAAATGTGAAATTCCATTCTCGGGCAAGCTAGGCACCACTTGAATTGATAAGACACACGGTGCACACTACCGGAACCGTGGGAGATGTCGACGAGAGCCAGCGATGCCTTATCGATAGAGTAACATTATCGCTGCTCCATATAAACTGATATTATTTGATACTATACGAATTTAACATAGATGAATTCGCGCGAATCGTTCTTACGACTAACGCAATCTTTACGTCCGCTTCATATGCAAGTTGGATATAAAATGCCTTGAGTATTACAGACAAGAGGTCGTTAATAACTTTTTGTTGCGATAAATAAGCGATGTTCGTATCGTGAGGTAGAGACTAGCGCACGTGCGGTTGTCGGTGGCAGAAATGCAGAATGACTCTACAACTCAGAGCCGCGGTCGCGCGATCCCTTGCGTAAACTGTTCGCGTTTATGTAACTGATGTTTTTTGCGAGCTCGAACTGGGTTTTCATGTCTCAATGTCAAGCAACATTGCCTATGATGGACTGGTGTACGATGGAAGGGTGAATGAGTTGGTTGAAGTTGGTGTCGTCACGGTTAATACGCGCGGATTGTTTAATATCAATTGTTTAAAAAAATCTATGCGTATTAATTCAAACGGGAATAGAATTATTAAGCTTTCAAGATGTTAGTATATGTTTTATCACAACTTATATTACTGAGAGATGTTAAATAATAATCTTATGAATATTTAAAAAGTGGGTTTGTTTGGTAAATTATTTTAATAAATACGTAATTAAAACTTTTTGTAGCGAGCGGCGCTTATTAATTAAGGAGATTATTATCGTGTTTCTTAACAGTCAGCCAGCTATCGTAAAGTTGGCAATCAATGCAGGGTTGCTTCATTCAGCGTCGGTTCTTTATGCTTGTAAGAATTACGAGTACCGGTGTAACGAATATAACAGCGGCAATATAAAATTGGAGTTCTAAATGATGCTCATAAGTACCTACATCATGTACCTACACGCACATCGTACCTACACGCACACAGATGAACATAACATGCTCAGATTTTTTGTTTTCTTTATCAAACGTACTCATCTGCCAACAATTTGTACAAGTAAATTTCTATAAAAGTTTATATTTTTATTCATATAATTCATTGCTGCCTAATTACCATAAAACGGGCTCAGCCTGTTGTAGCGTCATATGGCCGGGTGTAGATATTTGCCCAAGATATTTATTAATTTAGTAAAAAAATTCTATTAAGATATTCATTGCATATTAATATTTGTATAATATATTCAAAGTTTTAAAGCCGATAGTATTATTAACTAGATTATAGTCAAAATAATCATATTATTTTTACACTAAAGCCCAAAAATATTACAATTATTCTTCATACAGTAGAGTCGACTCTACTTAGCGTCAGTTCTTATTCAACGTTACCCCAATTCTCACGACGTACCTAATTGTGTAATTTCTTTTAACTTCTGTCAGTCCGTTATAACTGAAGTTCATGTCGTCATGAGATTTGACCGGAAATCACAAGCAATACTTATTTTTGTTTATTTAGTTAACTTATATTTTCACATTTATTACGAGAATGTATGTATAACGATTTGTGATAACCTATTTTTTTATTAGTAATAATATTTTTAACAAGAAAACGATTACGTTTTATAAAATAAATCTTTATTCTATTTTTGCCAATTCACACAATATCAACAGCATCTAAATAAAAGGTCCATACAATACAACATAGCAACAAGCTACTAGACAATACAGCTTTCTTCTATAACTAATTGAATATCCAAAGTTTACGTCACGTTATTGGTTCGGAGTGCTATTCCCTCATCCACGTGGACAATGACTGAGGGCTTGATGAGACGCCTGGCGATGACGTCGCGGGCCGCTGCGAGCCCCACCGTCACGAAGTGCAGCGCCACCAGAAGTAGGCCTGTCAGCGTTATCACCAGTATCGCCTGCCCTGGTAGGCCCCAGTACACCACTGGATATATGTAGGCATTACCTTTCCTGCAAAGTGCGGACGTTTCATTGAGAGTATTGAGACATAAGGAAGAATGTTATAACATACATAATACTATTATTAATAAACGTTAAAAGTTCACATGGAGTGATTGAAAAAATATTGTTTTGACTTGAAGTTTTGTACATTCATCAGCTTTATCATCATCATTATCATCATCATCAGCCTACTCTCGTCCGCAGCTGGACATAGGCCTCTTCAACGGCACGCCACTGAGCTCGATCTTTAGCTCTCCGCATTTGGATGTGTGGTTGGCCACTGCCAGCCACTTTGTAATTTATTTTTATTATTACATCATCACGCTAGTTCCCTTACGGGGTACGTGGGCAGCATAGAGTATCAAATATCTCTATCATAACAGACCGGGAGTGCTTTTTTAAAACTACGTATCGTAAATATCAAAAAGAATTGTCGCTATTATTATTGCTGAATTATTGTTATGTAAACATAGAAAAATTACCTTCGATATAAGTAAATAAAAAGATCCGTCAGTTTGTCTCAACCATGTCAGATTGCATAAATCTACTTGTTTACACAGAATCAATATTACTTTTCATTATTGCACCTATTCGATTACACGATAATATAAGGTTACATTATTACCAGAATTCCCCCGACTATTACTCATAGATTCTTATATAATCGTTCATACGATGTAATTATTGGACACAAGAGTAAAAACTTAAATATTTAAATTAATACTAAGCTTATAATGTTGAGTTTTTTCCCTTTTTGATATACTTAGAACTATTGTGTAGACTTAAGTATATTGTTGAGATCCGATCTCTGTTATAAAAAACAAAATTCAATTGTTAATATCTAATCATCTTCGCCATTGTGTTCGTGTTGAATCGCTTCAATCGTGTACAATGGCATTGTTAGCTAGTGTGCCTTTGTTTAGATTCGAAAAACGCCCATGTTTATAAATGTTCAATATTTATAATATACGTCTGTCTTACGCATCGCGGCCTCCGGCGAGGTAATAGATTATTCCGAACACCACGTAGCCGAACGTGAAGCATATTGGCTGGTAGAAGTGGAGAAGACGGCTCGGATGAGACGATGACATCAGCAGCAGGAACATCACTACGCTGTTGATTCCGTGAACTGCCACGTCCAAGCCATGATTCAATTCTTCTTCTATGCCAGCTGGCGATAAAAAGATATATGTATACAGTTTAATTGTAATCCCGGTGCTCTAAAAGCTTAATTTAGATTTCTCACATGTTAGACACAGAACGTCAAAACTTCAGAAATTCTTTGTACCTACTTGTGACTGAAATCTACTGTTCTATTTTCTATGTTCTATTTTAACCTACAAATGTCTCGTGTAGTTTATGGAGATGATATGAATAATATTAATTATTATTGTGGTTATGAACACGTGCGATTTTGTTTTATAAACATACATTGTTTTTACGATTACCTTATTAATTGGTTGTCACTTTATCACCAGTTACCTTTAATGTCTGTTTGCGTTTCTAATATAGCCATTTTAATCCTTGATAAGTTCTTAGGTTCTAACAACTTTGGTTTCATTATATGTAATGAACATACCATCACGCCTGTAGTCCCCGAAGGGCTAAGCAGAGGAGGAGGTTAGTACACTCGCACGTTTCACACAAATTAGCTAGTTAGTTAATTGTATGTAATCCAGTGAATCAATTTTCCAGATCATAGAACGCGTTTTCAGGGCATAATAAACATTTTAATAAGCACGACGATGTCTAAAATCGACGATTACAAGGACACGCCAGACGTACGCTCTGATCGAAACCGACTCTGAAAGGGCTCCTTCAAGTATTTTTAATCAAGCACGTATTCGTTTTCAATGTTTTGTACTCAGATATATCTAATGACGTACTTACTATTTCAAAGTAAATACGTACACAGCTAGAGTTTGCTGGCTTTGCGAAATGAGAAAGACACGCTCCGATGGTTCGGACTTACGGAAATAATGATAGATGAAAGAATAATAAATCAATGCGAATGTTGATGATTATAGATGCCGATGGAGACAGACTCTCCTCCTGTGTTGACCCACTATGTTAGCTAGCGGTTGATACTGGAGACAAGGTTAACAACAAGATAGGTTGCGACAAGCCGAGGACAGGGGGAGGCTCATTGGGGGAGGCCTATGTCTAGCAGTGGACTGAGATAGGCTGATGATGATGATGATGATGATGATGATAGGGGAGATAGAAAAGAGCGGAGAATGTCGAAGGAGTGCGTCAACTCTATAAATATAAAGCTATTAGGCACTCGATCCTCACGAGGTCTTTGCTTTGTTGGTATAATAATATTAAGAAATTTTGTTACTTGATTTTTTGCATAAATGAACGTTGTAATTTGGAGTCATATGATTTTCATTTCTGCTTATTTAAATATATAATGAAGTAACAAAGATTATATACACATTTTATTAATATTCCACCAAGACAACAATTATTAACATTAAAAGTATTACCAGGGAATCTTCGCGAATAATTTCACTTTGTCTTTTAGTAATTATTGCAGTTAAAACCGGTTTTGCAAGTTTTTATCCCAAAATAAATTAATTGAACGATTAGTAGCGGCAATGCACTGTTACTGAAGAGTCCGGCTACGTCTGTATTTTTAAGGTTTTGTTGTGCCTAGGCCGTCGATCAACTTGGCATATTTTGTAATCGCATAGTCGTAAGCCATGTGGTTATTTACAAGAATGTCACAAATTGTTCGAAACCAATGTATCATTATTATAATTACAAAGGCATTCAGGGATTCGTTGTACGCTTTCTGTTATTCTTTCCTAAACTTGCTACTAAGCTGGGTGTTTCTGCTGTTCAATTTGCTTAATTAATATTGAGCTTTTGTCTGAGGTCTGGCGTAGTTGTATATTTTATATATTTTGTATATAAGTATTTGTATCCTTTGTTGCTCTGTCTACGCTGTCATTTAATAGTTGCAAAAATAGAAGTGACACTGAAGCATTTAAAGCTAAATTTGAAAAGACACTGCTGCCACTTTTTTTGCTGCTTTATTAATTACCACCGTAGAAGCAATATTCATCATCATCATCATTATCAGCCTATTTCCGTCCACTGCTGGATATGGGCCTCTCCAATAGCACGCCACTGAGCTCGACCTTCAGCTCGTCACATAATGAGATTTTTAAATATGGCTGAGAATTGGTAAGTGTACATTTTATTACAACGCGATAATTAAGTCGAAAGCTAATAATTACGCCGAGAAGTAATATAATTTAATGGTTTAAAAATGTTAATAATGACGTCATTTTTATAAAAAGATATCTGAATATACGTAAGTATAATCCTTAAACGTTTTCTAAACAAGCTTACGTTGTAATTCAAATCAATGCAGATGTTTTTTTTATTATCATTAGGTCCTTACATACGAAATTAGCGTATTATATGGAGAAAATGAAACGGAAAAAAAATTATGAAATAATATATCTAATCAATCGAAATATGTACCATTACTATCTATGCACTTTCGCCATTTCATAAGCAGTTCATTGATTCCTTTGCTGAAAAAAATGTGGAAGCGAGAATCAACAAATCCTTTGAAGGCGGTTTGGACTGCCTCATTGGAGTTGAATTTTCCTCTGGTAAGAAATTGTCCAAATGCTAAAAAAATGAT
Organism: Parelbella ahira ahira; assembly: GCA_018244795.1. Lineage (NCBI taxonomy): Eukaryota > Metazoa > Arthropoda > Insecta > Lepidoptera > Hesperiidae > Parelbella > Parelbella ahira. The sequence continues at coordinate 9,320 of DWME01003049.1, read as the reverse complement.
AATCTGTTGGGGCAAGGCCGGGGAATATGTTAACAACAATAAAGAATAAAATAAATAAATAAATAAATATGGTGGGTGTCGGAGATATTCCAACCGCTAGCATCGTCTGTCTTGAAATATGGGCTCTAGCGTTGTCGTGAAGCAGCAATGGGCTGGAGGAATTGATCAGTCTCGGCTTTTTAACGGCTACCTTTTTCACCATGATTTCAAATTGTTGACAGTACACTTCTACAGTGATCGTCAGGCCAAATCTTAGGAAGTTGTAGTGTATAACACCAGCACTAGACAATCAAACGCTCACCGGTACCTTTTACTGAGTCAACTTTTACAGAAACAGAAATAACGAGCGTAAATTAGAAATTTATTTCACTTTGGAATACCAAACCAAACCCTAGATATTTGAGGTGAAAGTGGCCTATTCATCAAAACGCTAATGTCATATGTAAGGACCTAATATTAACTCATCTGTTTCTCGGTTCAAATACAGCATCCCCGAGTTATAATGTAAATAATATACATAGTTACGTTTATTTGCTTATGCCTCAAAAAAGTAAGACGAATAGGTATACATATTTTCCAGCTGTCCCTCAAGAGTAAGGAAGAAAAGAAAGCAAATACATCACATTAATGTTACAGGTCTGTGTTCTCATTTTAAAAAGACTGGAAGCACAGCCCATATCCGTGATTCAGAAGATTACAATAATTAACTTATTAATTGATATACAAACAAATCTTCACAAAGTAGGTATATTTGAATGGTGATGAGGTGATGATGATGGTGGTGCGGAGAGCAGTTAAATACAAACCTTCATAAAGAACAGTCCAATAGAAGACGGTGATGAGGAAGGCAATGGGCACGGCCGCGTTGCTCAGTACCCAATAGGTCTTCACGTACCACGGCAAGCAGAACTCAGCGCCTGCCACAAACCAACCGCAAGGAGTACTGAAGAGATTTAGAATTCGTTAAATTGCAGGTACATAAATGAAAAGCGTGGATTAATTTCAAACATTAATGGGCTCGTGCTCGGTTTATGGTAACAGGCTCAATCCTTATTCCCTATTCCATGGTGGGACGTATAACATAACTGGTCGAACCTGAGAGTATGTTACACTTTTGTGTTTGCCCCATCGGGTATCTTCAGGCATGATTTTATCTTATGTTATCAATGGATCACCTTCGATGGGGCTGTATATGTAATTATACATAATACTATTGGGATATTTAACCGATATATTTAAGGGTTGAGGTTGTCAGAAATTGGTTGTGGATGTTAGAAACCTTTTTAATACTAAAGAAAGTTTCAAAACCCAAGCAGTCTGATGTCACTGCCCATTGTTGCCCAGGAAGGATTTACACCTAATGTTAAATGGTTGCCGAAATAGATTATACATGGGTACTACCTACCGTCGCTGATTAAAGAGGCAATTCATGTATTAGTGTGTTTACCACAAAATACAAATTACAAGTAATATTTATGTAAATTAATATGCGTACTACAAATGTAAATATCAAAATTGCAATTTGTAATCAAAATATATTAACAATAATGAATATTTTTTCTCTGCCAACACTGTAGGGGACTTAGTGCGACGATACAATAGTAACAATAATATTAATTGACGATATAATTTTATAACACTTACTTATGGGTCCGTACAGGTAACACCGGGCGGAGACAGCGGTCGCGAATCCTGTCGCCAACGTGATCAGCGTGAGCCCCCAATGCGTGAGGTATATAAACCAGAAACCAACAGATATGTCACTGACAGCGTACGTTATAAACGAAGTGAGTATAATCCCGAGAGACGTGAGGAAAAGCAACGCCCGCCAAATCATTAAGGGCACTGAGGACCGCGTCGTCTGCCAAACACTGAGGTAAAAGTCCGAGGGCTTCGTATATTCTAACCCTAGCATGTCCCATTGCGTTTCACTTTTAAAATAGTCCTTTGCCGCGTCCATTTCAATTATTGTGTTCTAACCTAAATACTACAAGCTGTACGGTTCTATATTCACTTCGCCCGTTATCAATTACTATGAATCGATACTGTATCGGTGCGTTATCAAGTGATTCATTGCTGCCAAATTCTTTATCAATTCGACTGACAATTGTGTTCTTTATCACATGAGTGAATATTTCTATGCAGACGACGCTCGCTTGCTCGAAAAGTGTAATTTTTTTTGCGAATATTTCTCTTTAGCGTGGTAGGGTGTAGGTATTTACAGTTCATATTGTTAATTTATTAGTTAATATTACTTTGTTGGTAGCGATTTTTATTTCCTTTATTTTTTATAAATATGTAGAATTCTGGGAATACTGAATAATATTGTACGATTTTTTAATAAAATCAAATTAACACCTGTTTATGTTACATTTCGAAATTAATATTTGCTAATTACATTTTTATGAGCATCTTTGAATAGAAAAATTAAGATTATTATATTATTGCATATATGTATATTTAAATAGACGTGCTATCTAGTAACTAACTTCACTGTGACTGTGTTGGTAATATTTTTTGTATATATATAATACCTATATATTTGTGGACAAGACAAAAACGATGCAAATTTTAATTCAGGTATCAACGCATTTAAAAATTGTAACCAAAATTAATAAATTGTCCATGGTTATTATTATTACATCGACTGCGGAAGGCATTTATGTACCTATATGAAGATAATGCTTCGGCGAACAGGCATGTACGTATGTACATATGTATATTTAGCCGCGCCTTGTAGTTATCTAAGTAGTCCTCGCGATCGTTTTAAGCATGGCTACAGTTAGTAAAGCGGTCCTTTAAAACCTTAGAAAATTCACCATAATACTAAAAACTAGCTGCTCTAGAAGGAGCTGTCGGTTTTACTTATATCAAAACTTTCAGATAGTTATTTATCACCAGTTAAGTTTTTTGTTATTAAAATACTTAAAAAGTATAATAAAAGCGTACATTAAAATAAAATTTATAGTTTATTGGCAATTGTTAAACACTCACACATTTGCACCTATTAAATAACTTAAATACAATTTAATTATACCGTCAAACCAAATATCTCTAATCTTACAGATCTGACATGCTTCTTTGACATTCATAACTGTCACACAGATTTTACACCGTTATGATTTATCTACTCAATTTTCATGATAGATATTATAAATGAAAAAGAAATAAATGAATAAAAATATAATTGCAATATAATTCTTATTTTGTCTAATCTATATTTATAGCGGTGAGATCTTTCAAATTTGTTAACACAGCGACAGAAAAGGTGCAGTATTTGTTTCTAGAAAGCACAACCAGCTACATATGTATGTGTTCGAAATGACGAAATATTTAAACGACGAAAATATTTGCCATTATACGTGTTATTAGACGTCCTAAACCATGATTTTATATGTAAATCATACTTAGAATATAAGTTTCCATCATTTAACATCAACTGCAGAAGATAGCTATAAGTAGGTACCTACACTATTTGAATTTTAACCGCTCTTCAAATAAATAAATAAAGTAACATCGCTGTAACAGTAGATAAGTGATATTGCGTATTTAATATATTTTTTTTATTAGTCTTTAACTTCGTTTTGTGCTGTTATTGTTGGTCGGACTAGGTCAGTCCTATCAAACTTCATTAAAGTAATGTTTTAATAGTTAATTCTCTTGTCCTATTCATTCTAACGCACATTCAAGAATATCACATGAATATTCAACTATTTTTAATAAAATTCTACAAGTCTTTAGCATAATATGTATATGCCTTATAATAAATACTTATTTTAATAGGAATCACCGTTCCAAAATCACAAAATATTTACAGTCTTTAATAATATGCTTCATCAATCTCATAAATCGTGGTTCTCGTCCCGACGCGCTTGCTGAGAGCGTCTCTGCCTACTGATAAGGCCACAGTTACTCCGTGGGCTATCAAAATTCCGAACGCAGACAGGAAAACCATCCCTATTGTCTCCCCAGGCTTTGCCCAGTCTATCATGGGATAGATTGTAGTGTTGCCAAATCTGGAATAGATAAAGTTGCATATTTATAATCCATGTGACTATTTGAAATCATTGACGAGGTAATTGTTAAGTTTAAATACTTACAATCAATTGCATAACATTCATTGTTATCATCATCCTTATCATCTTTGTCTTTATCATCATTAGCATTATCATCATTATAATTATCATATATATATATATATAGCATATTATTAACATCATCATCGACACAATTAATATTGTTGTCATCGAAGCATTTATTGCTTTAATATTTACTGCTTTGTAGTATGATATTATAAGATAAACATTTGAAGGAAGTAAAAAAAGACTTGATTAGATTTCACAGACTTTACAGATTAGTTCGAATTTGGACAATGACTCCTGTAATTTATTGATAGCTGTGAGTAATTATATGAATATGTGGATTTTTATATACAAAAAACTTTGTCCCTGTTGAGTAGTCTGAATGATAAAATAAATTACTTACGGGTCAGTGCCACCGGTGAAATAGTAGATGATGGTAAAGACGAGGTAAATTATCGCGATTCCAATAGAGAAGTAGAAGTGCATGAGGAACATTGGATGGCGTGCACTGAACAGGAGTACGAGCATCAGAACGCTGTTCACCGCGTGAATGAAAATGTCCAGGGTGAAGTTGATGGCGAACTCCTGTTCTGAAGCATGGACGAACTAAGTAAAAGGTTTGTTAATAAGGAATTATTAAACCAATATATTAATGTTGGTTTGGTAAAGTTTTAGATTTAAAAATTGTAGTAATCAATATATCATGCCGGTAGGACAAGCTTTGTGTAAGGTTGTAAGGTCTACTTTACACCTAAGATGTCTATTCCGAGGCTATGATTGTGACGATAAAAGGGCTAAAACAATTTTCGTGAATTAAATTAAAACAGAACACAGTTTTAAGGTAAGGTAAGGAACTTCTTAATGTGTACCTTATATTCCAAGCCTTGATAACATTAGATATGCTTACAAAAAATCTATGAATCGTAAACAAAACTCACCAATACCAGTAAGAAGACTCCAGTAGAAAACTGTTATGAAGAAAGCTATTGGGATGGCTATGTTGAACGTAGACCAGTATGCTTTTATATACCAAGGCAGACCAAAATTTTGATCTGAAACAGTGTGTTTGTCTGTTGGTACATTTTGTATATCAGAAAGCCATGTGTTAGTTAAAAAAGCGACAGCAACATTAGGTATATCCTAAAATTAATTCCAAGTTTTAGGTTTAATTTAAAAAGGTACCATCACGCCTGTCATTCGCGTAGGAGTAAGCAGAGGCTAGAAATAGTCTATTAAATGAGGCACTATGATATCTTGTAGTATTATCCGTAGTTATGAAGAATTTAGAGAGATTTAGAATGTAGTTTTAACTATGGATATTTTCTATACATGTATCTATAGTTATAGCTACATAGACATAACATTAATTACATAGATAAAGAAAGTGGATCAAAAAGTTCATGCAGATATTCAGTAGACATTTGCTCCATATAACTACTTACCAATAGCCCCCCTAAAGAACACTGCAGCAGACACCGCGAAACTAAATCCCGAAGCGACGACATTGAAAATAAGACCCCAGTGTGTCAAATAAATTGGCCAGTACTTAAACGGCATGCTACCAGCTGTGAGCACCATAGACGCTACCATTATACTTAGACAACCCAAAAATAAAATTGTCCGTAATAATAGCAGAGGCAAAACCGAACGGTTATTTTGAAAACAGCCTATATAAAAGTCCGAAGGCGCATCGTGTTGTAGGAAGAACTTTTGCAACTGAAACTGTTTTTTGAAATAGTTTTTCACTGACATTTTGCTTAAACTGAGTAGGTACGGCGGGTAAATCGTTCGCGACTATCTCACAAAACGGCGACTTGTTACACTGACGAGTGCGTATTTAACAAATATAGTATCTTCGTCATATCTCTGATTAGATTTGCGACCGATTACTCAGGATTTAAAAGGGTTATACGAGATTGTAACTCAGACATACGGAACTAATTGCAGGTATTTATATAGCACTCGAATTTTTTAATAGTACCTATTAATTAGCATGGACGTCGTCGTCACCGTAGATGATGATGATGGTGATGTATATATCTATATATATATGTTGAAATAAAACAAGGATTTAAATGACATATCTTTCTTTAATTTTATTATATGATTGTATAGTGTTTAATATTCCATACATATTATAGATACGTATTTATTATTTGGTAAAGACAAACCTAAATTTATTATGAAATAACAATGAATAATACAGTTAAAACTTAGATCTATGTTATAAAATCACAGAATGCTTTCCTGTCACGTCCTAGGGTAAGTAATTATATAAATACATTGGTGGTTACGTTGCTTATCCCTCGCTTTCGTCATTAAGTTGGTATTCACAGTATGGGCAGCAAAATGACTGAAAACATTTATAATTTTTCAGAAAATACTACAAAATTTTTCACGTAATTACATTTGAATGCTTTTTGAATTACATAAATTTTTCTTATGAATTTTTTTGGTCATCATTTGCAAGGAGTACATGCATATACTTTACTATAGCATGTCCATATAGCAAGTTTCCAGTTGCATTATATTATTTTTCAATGTGATCATATCATCTCACTAACATCTAAAGTTAGACACAAATCTTATTCAACACAATACTGTTTGAGTAGTCAGACTGCATTTCGTTGAACACTTACAGACACAATACTAAATATAAGATGTTCTATTTGTGACTAACGTAAAATTTATATTTTTACATGTTATCATGATATTTTCCCGAAGGGGTATACAGAAGAGTGTAGTACTTACTGCCACTTTTCATCAATCATACGTCTCATGGAGTAGGCGGTGAGCCTACTGCTATACACCGGGTACAAATTCAGAATCCGTACTCCTACTGGGACTTCGTACGTCAGGAAAACCCGTTACTTAGTCTGACTCGTAGATCGAACCCATGTACGAATATTTGTGACTAATGTAGTATTTACAATATTTATTCACGCTGCAAATCCATCATTGTAGTGGCCACTATTTTCACTAAAACACCGTCGAACAATGAAATCCCTGGTGGTCGCAATACCCACAGTCACCAGATGCATGAGAGCGAGAAAGAGAGCAGTCAACGTAACTACAACTAGAGTTTTCTCCGGCATCGACCAGTCAATCACGGGGTAGATGAAGGGGTTGCCCCATCTGAAAGTTAAATATAAATTAATAAATAAATAAATTTAATAAGAATTTGAATTTGCAAGTTAAAACAAAAATACAATAGGTGAAAAATTCAAAACTGTCACATTTAAAACATTCTGTATAATATTGTGCGGGTATTTGTCAATAAAACCGAATGAATATGTAATATGAATTCTAGGTAAACACGAATGAATAATTTGAAGGTATAAATACAAAAGCCAATAGAAATAAAAATAGAACCTAACCAAACCAAAAGACGAAACAAAAAACATGATCTTATGGCAATAGGAAACGACAACTATGATTAGTAGAAAATAACTGTTGAACGATGTACCTACGTCTGATAAATACATCCTTTTCTGTGTCTGGTCAATGCAAATGGTCATTGTTAGCGGTGAACTGGTTAATTACTTGTTAATCAGTGACGAAACCATGTTAGACGTACGCTGTTCGCTTAATACGTTAATATTTTTCTTGACTGCCAACGTCAAGGTCAGAAATTTTTCTATTATTTCCCTAGGGTCACAATGTGTGTAGACTGTAGATACCTACGGTCACAGGTCACGGCAGCGCGATAATTAAAACCTAGCTTTTCGAAAAGCATAATAAATAATTTTGGTATTTACTTTAGAGGTTACAAACGCTTTGAAATGTAAATAAATTGGTGAGTTGTGAATATCTGTAAGGATTCAATGAATCTTGTCAAATACGCTACTTCGACAAAACCCGTTATTATTTGTAATACGTACCTAACACAATTCAGCATATATATATAGTAAATAATTACTTCCTCTAAATGGTCGCCTTGTGCATTTTTAAATATTTCGATAATAAAGTTGTAAGGAAGTTGTAACGTCACATATTATTTATTGACTACCAAATAACCAGTAAATTATTTTACGTTTCTCGTAACATTTCCGCGCAATTATGACATCTTAGATTCGTGTTTTAAATTTCGAATCAATACGTCTAAACGTTTTATTCGTTTTTAAATTTCGAACGTTCGAGCGTATTGATCAAATACGTAAGTCAAATATTATGTTTAATGATTTACAATCTTCGGTCAATATTTACGTGCCTCGCAAATATGACCACGTAAGGTACAGTGTGTTTATGGATGCTCAAATACGAACAAGGTTTGTGTCCGGCTAGGGTGGCACTGGAGTATGAATATTTCGTTAAGATTATGACTAAAATCACATAAACTCTTCAAACTATACGGAAGTATTTCTTGTTATACAACAATAGATTTTATTTCACGTGAATCAGATAAGACCTATAGAAAAACAATTTTTTTACACCTACAAAAGTTTCCATGTGTTTTTCATGAACTAGCACTGAATTATAATTCTCTCATCTAACATCTATTAGTTTAAGACTTAATAGGCTCAAAAGTAAAAAAAACTTCCACCCTTCAACTCTACTTAATTGACCGTTGTCAGCTTCTCCCAACTGTCAGGGTGACCAACATCTGTAATAATTATGAATAGGTACAACTCTTATTTACAGATAATAATAATATAACATATATTTAATAAATATTATTTTAATGGTATGCTTTAAAAACATGTTGGTTCTTTGTTAATTTCTGTTATAAACTTTATATAAATAAGTTTATTAATTAATCAAAAAAGAATAATAAATCAATGGAATATGACATTTTCATTGCGAATTGTTTGACAAATTTATTACAGATTTAGCTCAAAAGCCATGATGGCCAAAATAAAATCTAGCTTCAATAAAATCAGACCGTGCAGACTAACGCAGATCGCCTGTTTCTAAGTATTTTTAGAAATGTCTGCCGTTTATCTGTCTTATACATATAACGTAATGAAATACGACTAAATTTGGATCCCTTTAAAGGAAGACGACGAATCTATGATAAATGGAGAACCATGCGTGATTAACTCCCTCAGTGGTCAATTGATTGCAAATGCAACTGCCGATGGGAGGTCCTGGGTTTCCGGGTTAGATACTATCGGATTTTTCTAATTTAGAATTTCTAGTAGTGATTCGGAGTTTGGAATTGTGCCCGGTGTATGGCTATAGGCGCATCACCTACTCCATGGGACGTAAACGTAACTGGTGAAAAGTGGTAGTGTATTA
>DWME01003048.1:0-19245 GCA_018244795.1 Parelbella ahira ahira | reverse complement strand
CACTACACGTTGCTATTCCGCTGTATGCATGTATATATAATGATATACATTCCCATATCGTTCGATGTCGATTACAACCAGTCGCTGCATTCTTGACCTTCCTGACCCACGCTGGATTTTTTTCGAGTTGTGAATCCGTGACACGACAACACGCGTGGTGCCCAATATCATCACCGAGAAAGCTTTAAAGATCTCTTGGCAAATTGCAAATAAAAATAATGTTTAAATCACAAATATATTAAACGGTCCAACAGTTTGCAAAATTCAAGTGTAATTCATTGATTTTTTAATTTTAAGAGTGTCGCGGTTCTCATGTCAAAGACAACAAATATACTTTTGTTTGACCAAATAATTTATATCTGACAGAACATAAACAATAAAATCAGACTTAACTTATTTGTAACATAGATTCTATGGGACCTAAACGTGTAAACCGCAGGGGAGTACTACACTCTATTCTACCTACTCTACTCTACCTACCCCTTCGAGGATTATAGGTGTGAAGTGACTGTTACTTGTAACATATTTTACATAATTAAACTTCTTGCACTTTTTCTTTGTTAAACTTTAACTATGCAAATTCCACGTTGTAATATTTCTTACAAAGCGCAATATACATGGGAAAAATACAATTATATGGACAGTCAGATTACAGACGCGTCGGATGCCTGCGTAAAAAACAATTGAACAAACAATAGCCACATATCCGGCCGGTCAACAAGCCGGTAAGTAGGCACAACATTCACTTAGGGTTAATGGAATTTATGCATCGCAGCCGCTGCAATGCGAATTGCAAAATCAATCACGCTGCAACACAGTCGCTAGCTCTTTTGATTATATCTAACGCGGTATTTTAAGAACACGTAAAATGTTTTAAAAATAGATAGTAGCGCAGCTTCAAATTAATTGTACTAGAATAAATAAATCATTTTTACCACATAGACAGACATTTTCCAAAAAATTATATATGGGCAATAAGCCTGTACATAAGTTATACATAGATCATATTATTAAAACTCATCCCATTCGAGGCTATTTCATTGCGAATTGTGAAAAACTGTCTGCAATGCGAAACCCTTAATTTGTCTCCTTTCCGTTGGCGGCCGGACGGCGGACAAAGGGACATTTCTACCCGAGGCGGCAGCATTACGCGTTGCATTCATGCATCGAACGAGGGTTAAGCAGACTTATATAGTGAGAGGAAAAAAAGGTATTCGGCGGTGGGGGGGACTAATGAGACATGTCGCATGGGAGCGGTGGCGCGTGTAGCACAGCACATGCAAAGTCCACGGCCAACGCCCCCACAAAATTAAACACCGCCATTGATATCAGCCCATAACGAATATTCGAAACGCTAATGAAATAAATAAACCCTACGTGCCATAACTCCAAATGGGCATACTTTGCTCAACGCACGCATACATTGTAATCTATTTGTATGTTGGATTAAAATTGAATATGACGCGGCCGAACAAAAGCCCTAGGTTCGGAATTTCAATAACTAAGGCGGGGTTCACACAGCATTCAGCTAGCAGTGTAATGACCCCATGATTCATACTTTTAATATCTGATTGCTTGTACGTGTTCAAAATATTGTCTACCCAATTATATTCTGTATTTAAGCATAATTTTGATCGAAGATAAATAATTTTTTAACGACAATTTGGAAAAGGATTGGACAACATGCATTCATAGTAATTTAGTGTTTCGGAATGCACCAGTCAGTAACCATTATACTGAGTGTGATGTAACCAACATATTCAAAAGGCGAATTACCCAAAACCCAGTTTTTCTTATTTAACAATAGAATTAGCATAAATCTTGTTAAATCGTTTGGGGCGAACGCGGAATTATTGTTACGCAATCATTGCTAACGGTCGCTTGCAATGAGAATTTTAACACAATAGGTGTATAAAATTAGTGACGAATTGCAAAATCTGATCTCGTTAAAAGAAATGTTCGAAAACAAACGATTTGGTTTCATCATCTGAACCTCTTCAGAAAATCACTGCTTTAATTAGAAATTAATAGTGTTAAAGTGTACAGATTGGATTTAATTGTCATTAGATGAATTCGCGGTGTTGTGACAGTTGGGTAAGGTTTTTTTGTTACGGGGGTATTATAATATTATGATTCAGATGTCATTGCAATATCTATGGAGACTTATTTAAACACAACATTATCAGAGTTCAGCCGATAACGAGCGATCTTGACTCGTTGACCGGGTCGCTGGGGACAATTAGTGTTTTTCCGAACGTCGCCAATTAGCCGTCCTACGTAAGGCGGTGGCGCTTGACAATATAATGCTACTTCTATACGATAATTCCTTGCACCATTTACCTGTTCAACGTCCCAGGAAAAAAATAAGAATCTATTCAATAACTTCAACTTTTTCATTCTATATTGTCCTTTTACTAGTTTGTCAGAGGGCGGGCCATCAGAAGCGGAAGATTACTCTTGAAATAATTATTTGCTAGTTAGTCAATATGGGATGAAAGTGAGGATACGTACCGTATGGCAACAACTACAGTTATTACAAAACAAGACGATTAAGCGATCAATATACATATATGTAGATAAATATTTATATATAAATACATATGTATTTATATTTTTCTTGTCAAATAACATAACGCCATCACAACACTAACCGATCAGATGCTACGAATATTCCAATATAACACAATATTAAAACGATAACTGAATACCTACCAACAAACAACACTAATTAATTACAACAGATAACCGTTCTGTTTACATAACGAGTAATCGATAAAATTATTGTAATTATAACGCGCCAACGATCAATCCTTAACGTTGGTCTACACTTAATAGATAGATCGTAAAATACCGCGAAAATGGTTCATAACTCGAAGTGGTGTATAGCTGAGACGTGATATTTGTTTACTCTCGAGTGGTGCGATAAAGAAGCCACATGGCGGGCACATGGCGCCGTCGGCTGGATGCGGCGACCCTGGCAATGAATGCCGAGCTCGATTTAACTAGGAAGCGTGTTCATTCACCATAACTTTATATACAAATATCTGGATGCAATCCATTCATATATCCTTTTACAAAGCACTGGCACCTTCTCTCAACAGAAGGAAGCTTGGACACTAATCGATTTAGTAAAAGGTCATTCCATTTATCAGGATACTTTAAATAACCCTGAAAGTTTTTACTAGTGACTGCAACAAAACTGTTTATTTACAGTACGTGCTTAAAAACATTACCGTCACAATTATAAAAATACACAAATCTTAATTTTCATGAATCCAGGTTTATAATTTAAGTTATTTTCATTGGCGCCAATACTACGATAAACAGATACAATTCTACCCCGTCTCTGATATTCAACATCCAAATCGACCTATTTATTTAAAATCTGATAAATGCTGTCATGATCGGCTACGAAAGGTTGCGCAACTTTGCTTCACGGAAAACGCTTGTAAACATTTCCCACTAATGCCAAGTAGCATTGTACAACGGACAGGTAACAAACAAATGCAATAACATTGTCCGCAAACAGAAATAGCCTACATTACTACCAAGCACGTCATACACAAGACTACAACTACGCTAGCCAGTATTTTCCTTAGACTCTATCTGGGCTAACTATAGATATAATTTATTGCGAGGGGGAAATAAAAACCATTGCTTTAGTATCTAACAAGTATTTTATGGACAACACGAGTTACAACTGATTGCTTGGTTGGTCTAGTAGCTGCCAGTGCAACTGCTGAGTAACAGGTCTTGGTTTCGAGTCCCATGTTAGGAAAGGTATTATGGAGTTTTTGTATTCCTATCCCACGGAGTCTGAATTTGTGGCCGTTGTTTGTCAACAGACTCACCTGTTCGTTTGGACGTATAACTGGCCGAAAGTAGAAGTACTACATTCCTCTGCCTACCACTTCGGTGTAGTATAGGCGTGATGTTATGTTGACATGAGTTAAATAACTACTACAATACAGCGCCAGACTGGAAGTGTTGAAGAAAAATTGACGTCGTTCTTTGTTATTACATGGTGACTCACATATGTATTTCCATGTAAGGAATGTACTATTCCGGGAATATTATTACTAACAATTGAGTAAATACGTGTATTATTCATTTTCAGTTTGAACATTAACATAACAATAATACACTTCACTATTTCATGACGGCATATTCAAGTAATTAAATCTTTAACAAAAATTAAAAAAATTCGAACTATTTTTCACTTTGACTATATTACTGACATACCTACTTTATAAATTTTTGTTACATTTAATGAACACGAATACTTGCATTAATATTTCACTTACTAAATAATTCACTGGCATGAGACATGTTTAAAAAGTCATACATAAAAATTATCAATGCCGTATTAAAGTATCGTTCAATTACTTTACAAGGAATAGTTTGTTCAAAGTCATACACAAGTATAGGTAATTAAATTGAACAACACTACTCGATGACTCGACAACGAAAAAACATTCCTTGAATCATATCAATTTGTTTCAATCATTACATTATACTTTACATAATTGAAATTTATGACAAATTTCGAGGTCATTTCGCATTCGTCACAGCGAGTACTCTATATTTTACTATTAAATGTCTCGCGAGTGTTTATACGGAGACAGTCTACGCTGAGATCTCGCGGTAATGAAGGACATCATACGAAATTAATCGGGCCATCCAGAAAAACGTGAGTTAAGCCGGTACATATACATATAATGACGAATTTTATAAACCATCAAACACGAAAGGTAAGTTTTGATCTAAAAGTCATGTGTGGGCTTCTACACTAGGTTAGTAGAGCATTTTATGCCGACCCATATAAGCTGTTTTCAAAGGCTGAATGTGAGACTAAATTAAAACATTCTCAAGAATATTTAGTTTATAGAATCCTTCGCGTTCCAAGAAATATTGAAACGTAAAGAAACATGTAAGATGTTACAAATGAACAATATTAAAAGGTGAGCAATAAAAAATTACTGTTAAGAATTAATGTTTGGTTGCTGTTAATAAAATACAGACGATTACAGATTATAAACATTAAATTTAAAAATGCGCTATTTTCTTTTAACATTGCGTATTTGAAGTAACAAAGCGTGTAATTTACGACGAAACCGCAAAAATTACACGAAGCCTTTCTATTCGACAAAAAAGGAAGAAAAAGCGCCTTCACTCTGGAAGAAATTGTGTACAATGACGTCACGGAAGAACGCCAATTATGTGTTCGGGCTTCTAAACACTACCAAATGCGCCCCCCGGGACTTGGTGAGCGCTCGAACCGTCGCGAAATGTTTCTAGTAGGTATACCCCCCGCGCCCTAATGCGGCCGACATCACCCAAATTTAAATGTCGCAGTTGTAAACAGTGCTTTTTAGGGGAATGGCATCATTACGGTATCAGCATTAGCAAATGATATAATGGAAATAATGGTGTATACTGTATAGTTATGGGGTAGTCGACTATGCAAAACAGATACGTCCAGTATGGGTACATTGTACAATTATCGTTATGAGCCTGGCTATTCAATATAACAAGGCAGCGTTATCTTTGATACACGATATCTCTGTCACTAAGCAGGATTACGTGTAAATAAAAAAAGGTTTTTTTTATGGAAAGTGTGCACAGATTATTTACACCGGTAACTAACGAGTAATAAGTTACACGTAATGTTGCACAAGTCGTTAATATTAAAAATTCACACAATAGTTACGAATAAAACCTAAACATGAACATTGTTTTACGTTTACCCTTCAATGATGAGTTCACGCTATATGACTCAATACTCCACTGCACAACATGATTTACACGACGCGTCGGAGCAGAGCAAATAAAAATCATATCGTATCCGTTTTAAACCCGATATCCCCGGATGCAACGAACAAAAATAACATTATTGTTTGCCAAAATTCGACTAAAGGAAATTTAAAAATTACGAAATTGGTTCCTGTT
Organism: Parelbella ahira ahira; assembly: GCA_018244795.1. Lineage (NCBI taxonomy): Eukaryota > Metazoa > Arthropoda > Insecta > Lepidoptera > Hesperiidae > Parelbella > Parelbella ahira. Next base: position 13,296 of record DWME01003048.1, on the reverse strand, counting down.
TTCGCGCCTTAACAACATCGCGGGAAAATATCGCAGAGTTTGCGTTAACTAAATTACATTAGTTATTAACGACTGTAGGTTAGCAAAATGACTTAAATAGAAATCAACCTGTGAAATATCGTTATAACACCTAGTTCTCATTATTATCGTCATGTGATAAAATTTGATATCAATAGCAAAGTTGAAACTATTTAGAATATTTAACAAAAAGAACAATGGAAAAGTAGCAACAATCATAAAATCGAATATAATTCCTGTGCCATCTGCAAGTGGTAAAAATTAGTCCACACAAACGGGAAGTGAACAATTGTAAAACGAATTCGCTAATGAGACCAACGACCATCCGAGCACACCCGCAGCCCCGAAGGTCAAGGCACGTCGAGTGCGCTATTCCCGGATAGTAATATAAATGCCAAGTGGATAGAACGTTACACGTTATGCTGTATAGCATCTCGAATGTCTGCGGACAAAGCCGCGTGCAGTCGATGACCGGGCGGTCCTACCCGCCACCCCGGCAAGGTCAAGGCACCTCCCCGTCTTAACGCGAGCTATTCAGAGACCGCACGCACAATGCTATTTGTGTAATGATTAAAAGCTCAGATGAAAAATAGCCACTCGAGACGAGCCGCCTGTAATTGGCGGCGCATCGTAAGTGAAACGCTGAAAAACAAATGTTCATTGCTTGTCATGTTCTATATATGGTATATAATAAATTATCTTGTTGTGTTTTGTTAATCTCATACATATATTTACTATTAACATATTACGTCAACTTCGAATTCTCTGTACAAAAGAAAATAAAGAGTCTTCCGTTCGACCTCGCTCCGACAGCAGATCGTAAATAAGGACCTCAGACACGTCAAAAACTAGTCGAGATACCATGATAACACATACGAGAAACCGAAACATGATTTAATCATACACTGGCATGATATTTATGAAACGTTTTATTAGTAATCATAGTAGAGATTACAAGGTAATAACATTTTACGTCTGCAATAATGTGGTCAGGCCTAACTTAATAGTACTAAACGCGGTCATAATACATCGACGAATGAGAACATTGCTGACATGCTCGTGCGACAACATGCGAGTATGTCAAACTTCGCTGGATCTATCTCACTCTATAGTTAATACGTCTAATTGCTTACAGTAGGCGCTAACTGGAGTAAGGTCAAGAATACGTGGTGGTTTAAATTTTGACACGACGCTGACTTTGTCGAGTCGAGTAAAACGACGAGTTTTGTTATGAAACAGATGTAAGCCAAATCCACATTATGATGATTTACTAACATTACGTGCCTCGAGTAACGCGTGAGCGAGATAACTAATCTACGTTGCGACTATAAATTCAGGCCTGAAATATTACATGCGATATATACTTGTCTATCACATACTGTAGTAGGTACATTGAATAATACAAGCATTACTAATACGATAAATATATATTTACATAAAAACCGCACGAATCCTACAACATCGAGGTTTTTACGCTAACCAGCACCGCAATACCGGTCTATTGCGTGCGTGAAAATGTAGTGTTGGTATGTTAATTCGTGTAGTTTTGATATACCTGGAGATGGCTGTGAATATTCCTCATCGCGCTGTTCGAAGATATGTTAAATCCGTCTAGAAAACCTACCCTAAAATCTCTCCAACATAGCTTAGCCCACCGAATAACGATAAAGCTAAAAAAATTCTTTCATAAACGTAGCCGATTCCAGAGACAACTACGACTGTTGTTTATTAAATTAGCATATTTTATGGGATTCAGCCAGCGTGCGCTCCTCGACTCGAGCGCTTCGAATAACTGAAATTTGGCATCGAAGCGTTCGCGGGAAATCCAGACTGATACGGCGACGACGAGATTTTTTTACTTTGCCAATCGCAATGCGGATACTATTGGCATTACCTCGTTATCACAACAAGGCCGGCGTTCTCACTACTACACCACAAGACGGTATCGGAATGAATAAAACGAATATCTATGTACTAAACCACTTTAGAAGATAAAACAACAGCTGTGAAAATCATATTCTTGCTTGAGCAATACATCAAAACATTAATATAATAACTTTATGTACTACATATGTAAATGGAAAAAAGTCCCAAGTAAAATGAATATAAATAATCTTTTAAACTCAATGAAAAACAGAGTAGAAATGCCAAAGGAAGTTAATATGCGGCGAAGCAACGCCTCCCTTGCATTTGTTAATCTTATATGTCGCTATATAAGCACCATCGCATTATAAATATGTTCAAAAAGGGGGCGGTACTAAACCATAATATAATGAGACTTGTTTGATCTACGTTCACAGTAATTACAACAAAGCTGTGGCCTATGAAAAGGTAAACAAGATCTAGTCTTTCATCTTAATATTTGTTGTTGATATCTACGAAATATACAAACCACTAATAGCCAAGAGGCAATAACATAAAATATATCAGGGATTTGGCCAACGAACGAATAATAGAAACACAAACAACTTTGGATCTTATTAGGTCGCTACAATTTTTATAGCATGTTTCCACTGATATAATTAAAATTAACATAATTGCTTATTAACTCTGCATTGTAATCGAGTGTAGCACAATTTGGGAAAGGCCTCTGTCCAGCAATGAAACAATAGACTGATGTGATAATTGTGACGACGATGATAATGTTATACTGCTAATTAGAAAGAATAATTCAATACGTGTGGACATCATAACACAATCAACAGTAACAGTAGAGCAACATGAAAACGCAAAAACGGAGCAAGTGATAAAAAAACAACAACGGAAACGCCGAGTGTTTGGTACAAAGCTTGTTTCGCTTCTGTGCCAGATAATTTTTATACCAAAAAAAACAGGAGTTTGAATAGACAACATTGTATATTTTCCATACGAATACAAACCAAACGGGACAAAGGGGTATGACGAGAAATGACCACGCATGGGCAGTCGCATAACGCGGTCAGGTTGTTATGGATACCGCCAGCGAGTACCTTGCCGATTTCTATTACAATGTACCACTGAATATGAAAATATCGCTTATTTGCAGGAATACTGCAATATGTCAGAAACCACACTACTCAGAAACGAATTTGTAAGTCAATTATTCTATGACTATCATAATGTTCTATGACTTATGATTATTATATTACTTGTAACTATTAGAATGGTTTATGTAAAAGGAAATTTTCGATACAGTACAGTGTTCTTACAAATGAGCGACATAGGCTATCGATGTGATATATTTTCGTTTAAAATTTCTCCATACGATCTTCGCGTAAAGAACGAAATCAAAAATCCTTAAACGAGGCCGCAACTCGCACACGTGTGTAAGATGCTCGGCTTCATTTTGTTACGATAAAATATGTATATTTAAAGTTTAAGTTGATTTAGTTCAATGTGTAAGGATAGTTTTAAGCATTGGTTAGTTAGAATCGGTTAGAATTTCGGTATAGCGCAGCCTGCCTAGGCACACCTAAATACTCTAAGGGCAGCAGCTTAAACTATACGAAAAGCCATGGCGTGGGGATTATGGGCAAGAGCACTTAAACAGGCTGATGATGTGACAATTTATGTGTGCCCCCGTTCGGCTACAAAAAGAAATAAGTATAATTGATGTTTGACTGAAAATAATAATAATAACTTTACGTTTACAAATTTGATTTGCTAACTTTAAATCCTTAAAATTGTAATCGGATTCACTAACGTTCATCATCATCATCATCGGCGTATTTCAGTCCACTGCTGGACATTCACTAACGTTAAATACTCTTAGTTGTATTCGCATATCGCCGACCTAAATACCAGCTATACCTAGCATTAGCTTACCTTACCCGCGAACTAAAAGATTGTCGTTAATTCAATTAATTAAGAGAATTTTAAATTCTCTCAAACTACGTTACGAGTGCGCTGTGTTCATATGTATAAATAGTGAATATATTTCACAATGCAAAGAGAAAGTGAGTTTTTAACATACTTTACTAATATTATGAATATTAGATACTTACGACGATAAAATACTGTAGTTTTACACCAGGGATACAGAACTATAAGAAGATTTTTCCATTTAGTCTGTTCAGGTGCAGTAATATCCAAATCTTAGGTGAGACCAGGTCATTGCTTTCTTGACTAATCACTTCCGGGTAGTGCGAGGGCGTCCAGGGATTCTATTAACCAAAGTAAGCAAAATCAGTATACATCTGCGTTTATTCTGAGAGTTTTATTTAGTCCTCAATTTGAATCTCATGTTAAAATAAGATAGTTACAGGTGTTACACTTGAATACTAAAGTTACACTTGCCACGTTTGCCAGTGTGTGGCTGGGGCATAAAAATTAATCAGTTAAAGTTTTCAGTTCAATCAGTTCAATCAGTTTTTACATTCATTGCTCTTACTTGCTAAGTCTTTTCGTACAGTTGGTGTAACTGACGCAAAAAAATACGAAAATGAGTTTCAATATAGCTGAGAACACTCGCTATTCATCATTCAATCGGATTTAACATACTTTCTGTGTATGACTCGTCAATTTTGTAAACTCAGCTCGTGAATGTAACTTGTATACAGTGTAAGATTTAAACTAAAATGCATTTTTACAAGTTAATTTAAAGCCGTGTGCTGCCGAAACAGCACGGCACTTGCAAATATGTGACACTTTGTAAGTAGCACGCTGTCGTTAGGCTATAAACTTAATAATTTTATACAATCATCAGAGCCTACATTTTACTTAGTATACGGCCTTGCTTCTTTTCTTTTATCCATCATAAGTAGAAATGTTACCTCTGCACACGGTGCTATCGTCAAGAAATAATCGCTGTGATTTGGATATAAGAACAGCAGGGGCAATATAAAAAGCGAATGGGCATATAAGCAAATTTAAATAAATCTTAGGGCAGTATTATCGCGATTGGCACCTGACGATAATGCTGCTGTAGGCACAATTCATTGTCAGAATACATGATACCGATTAGGGGAGGCCTACGTCCAGCAGTGGACGTCCAAATGCTAATGAATGGATAAATGGAAACATGATAACTTTTACGTCATTAATGTGTGCTCTATGTATGTATATGTAATAATGCCAGGGGTGCAGGTGTTTCTAAGCTCTAAACTTTGTCGACTCTAAACTTGTAAAATCGGGTGAGTGAGAATTAAAGGCAGTGATAAATCTAAGCGAATTAGGTAGGATCTGTGAGGACAGAGATATTTGGCACTCGTTACTCTCTGCTAATGCCTAGTGGTAAGGAAATCTAGCGTGATGATATAAATACTAATAATTTTAACAATCACACAACAACATGCAAGTAAAACTATACACGAAGTAATTAAGATTGTTAGCAAATTGTACAATTCTGATTAAAACGTTACTAGTACATGTTTAAAGAACGTACCTTCTGAGGACTGGCGGGTCGTGCCTGCCGCCAGCTCGTTTGCTACTCTCTTCATACAGTAAAAAATAAAGTTAAAAGGCGTTGACTAGGTTAATGTACGTAACGAATTCGTTATTACTTAATTGTGTTAACGGTCATCGTCGATTTAAATAATTAGACCGAAACCCAAGCGAGTGAAACATTTTAAACAATCAAAAAAGTGATGCTAACACTGTCTAATAAAATGTATTTTTATTGTATAACACAATAATACTATTCGTTTTAAAATAATAAAGATTTAATAAAGATTTTTTAATTTTTTTTATTTAATAAAGGTTTTTGTTATCTACTAATCAAGAATCCATATAAGCCATATAAGATTTGCTGCTTTTTGTTAGTAAAAATAATAACCCTATTGAATTAAGTTCTTTTCGTCGTATTGATTAGTAATACACGTGATACCTGAGTCACATTCACACTTAACTTACGCATACAATATGAACAAATTTTCTTTAAAAGCGTGATGATTGTTCAGACAACAAATCATAATTCATAACAAAATTAACCTCTTTTCAACAAGCGATCGTGTTGTTCGTTTGGCGTAAATCGGCATTTCGGTCAAGGATTGGCTCAGTGCTCGTTCAGTGTTTCAAGATCGGGATGACGAAGCGGAAATCGCATTGTTATATATTAATACTGGCGAAAGTTAAGGTTACATACAGGTCGCTGTGGCATACATTTCACAATGAAAATAAAAGTGTATTATCGCTCAACTGATGCTTTGCACTTACCTGTCCTTTGTACAACTGACAATGCCATTATTGATTCCGGTCAGATCGCCTGTGGGTCGATAACAGTAAGCAAAGTAAGATGTGTTGGCTTCAAAGCCCTGTAGACTGTTTTGTCGGTCACGTTGAGTAGTAATTCATTAAAATGACGAGGATTGAAGCTTAATGATATTAAGCTTTTAGTATAATTTGGTAAATAATTTGTTTTATATTTAGATCCCATTATTAATACCCTATATCACATCACGAGGCCATCTAGACTCACTTCTTGACATTGGTGTCTGCTGATGGGTATTTACTCATACCCATGCTGAGTATTTGGGTTGGGGATCGCAGAGTAGGGTCTCACTCACGCCAATTAAGCTGCTTTCTATCCATAGACAAACAAAGCATTTAGCCGTGCCTAGGCAGGTTGCGGCTTTATATTACTAGCCAGCTAATTAACCAGATTAATATCCAGATATCCTAATTACAAGCGGTAAAAAGGTAGACTTAATGCTATAAGAATTCTCTTTTAATCCTTGACCAACTCGAATAAGACTCATGTTTACATATATATATGTATATAAAATGAGAAATTGCATAAATTTCGAAAAATGCATACATACATATATACTATTTTTCGAATACGGAATCCTTGATTCGGAATCATTCCGCCCTTCATAGACCTGTCCTATTCAATTGTATTAACGTTTATTTCATTTACACAATGATATATGTTCATAATTCGTATATCACCAGTCTGCGAGCTGTATCGGCCGAGCGCAACTTTCTAATGCCGCGGTATATATTAATATTTTCCGCCAGATCTCCGGACAGTGCGGCGATTACAGGTAATATTCGTACATAATTCTACTATATCAATGAAACATTATATTGAAATATCCACTATGGTTTGCTGTTTGAATTAAAATAAATTACTTAACATTTAAGTGCTTAATATATGCCTATGGAAGTGCGTAATTCGTATTCGTATTAAGTAATATGGTATATTGTCATTCGGGTTTCTGAACTAGCTCTAGACTGAAACGTAATAATCTTGCAAATGATATAAATTCATGGATACATACACAGAGAGAAAAATTACATAAATACATAAAGATAACGTCAATTGACCAATTAACGATTTAAAACATGTTTGTTTTTTGCCTAGATCAAAATAATCGAAATAAGTGTTCATTTATAAATGCGCACCTATATGTATTTATAGATATTATCTAACTGATCACCGTAGCGCAGATAATTAATCTACAGTATGCGATCAAATGAATATGTGTAGGTAGCTCCAATTTATCATAATTATGGTTAATTATTATTTTTCTTTGGTCTAATATTTCAGTGTGGAGAGTCTACGTATTTTCTTACGGCAAAGACATATATAGGTCTGCAAAATATATTACTAAATATATTTTATATGACTATTAAAAAAAAATAACTTAAACAAATTTTATTCTTGTTACTGTTCTATTATAGTGGTATTGAATGGTGTTTCCAAATTGATAATAACAAGTTAATCAATATTTCTCGCGGCATGGATGACATGGTTAACACGAGTTGCATGATAGTGACGCAATGTTAAAGATGTTTTGAAGAGATGAGAGATGTTGTAACTGGGTTAATTTTGCAGTTTGAATTTAAAATCTTTTTTTCTTTATTCTAATACAAAAATTAACAGTAATAATAATTTGGTGTTCATAAAACAACTTTTTTACCTGGAATCGTTTTCTATATTCATTGTTTCACTAAAGTATCGTTTTTGTCGTGTTTACTCTTTGGACTTGTGTATATCTTGATTATGCCCAGCATTTTAGACATTGCTTATACATATAGTATGAATTATAATCCTAGCTGGTAACATACATATAAAAACGTTTCTACCACAATATCAATTCATAAAAATGCAAAACCCGGGCTGAATGTGGAACTGGAAATATAACGTGACTATGAATACGTATGTACTGTACCATCGTAAGGAAAATGGAAAAAAAGCGCTACTGTATCATCACGTACATAGTTCAGAACCACGGGTGCGTATTATTCAATGTTATTGTAATGATGTAACGGCATCGCCATGAAAGATAAAAGGTGCGAATTATTAAAAAAAAACGACTTATTATTAATAACTTTAACAGTGAATTCCAATATAATTAGTTCATTTTAGCCCGTAATACAAAATATTTGTTACTGCAATAGTTAATCAGCCAAGTATGTAGACTGTTGAACCCACGAGAATTTAAACTGATCAAGGGAACGAGGATTCGCAATTTTATACCAGATTGTGCTATTATGTTGCACTTTTACTAGCATTTTTCTACTTGAATGTACTATTATGCTACACTTTTTTGGCATTTTCCTACTTGAATTTGATAATTATGCTGAAATTTTATTGGCATTTTTATATTAGAATACACTCATCACGTTTGATATTTGTCTGCATAACTGTACGCCAGTCTAGGTGTTAACAGCTCGGTGCGCACATCCGCGTTGGATTATACTTCATACTTGGTAGAGAAGTAGTGATTTGTGTAACGAGTGCGTTACCCTTTACCGATTAACTACTTACTCGCTTCAATGATGATTATAATAATTAATAGTTGGGTGCTACGGGAAACTATTGTACACTATTGAGTGGAACAAGATTTTTTGTTACATTATAGAAATTTATTTATGTATTATAATACCATCGTACCCAGTCCCTTGAGGGGTGGGCAGAGCACCGAGTGTCAGACATATCTATTTTCATAGATTTGAAGTGCTTCTTTAACATTTTGTTACAGTCATCATTACCCTCATATACCCGCGTCTGTTTTGGATACTTCTCACGCCATCGGCAATAACTGACATAAAGTTTTGTTTATTTGCAAACCTTTAGTTGTCCAGCTTGGCCAACTACAGCCTTAACCTTCTCATTCTAAAAAGAGACCCGTATCTGTTGATGTAACTTTCAAAGGTTAAATTTATATAAAGTATTTCTGGGCACGAAATTTGACCATGAAGAAGCTCATGTAATGTCACATGTTATAAATATATGTAACAAAGTTTGCCTTGATGAAACAGTACTATTAGCTGATTATGAGATCATTCGAGAATATTATTAATATAATAATATTCTTTTTTATTCACTGATTTTATAAGTTACATCTACACTGACAATTCTGATTAAACATCACAACAGCTTCATCAAAATCATTATATCACGAGCGCTTTGTCAAGAGTTAATGACTAAAGAGAAAGGGGAAGCAAGGATAGCACAAGTTTGTGACTGATCAGAGTTAGACCGTCAGTTTATTAATAAATATCTTGGAACATCTCTATCGGCACTCATTGCTACCAATTTGCGCTAGGATAACCAGATGGCTTAAAAACTACATAGTAATATTTCCCTACTTGTAAATATATAATAATGTAGAATGTTTTCACAATCATCAACATCAGCCTACTCCCGTCCACTGCTGGACATAGGCCTCCCAACAGCCCGCCACTGAGCTCGATCTTCAGCTCTTTAAATGCAACCGCGCCAGCCACTTTGCGTAAATCGTCACTCGACTGTTTGTTATTTTTATGTAATAAAACTAATATTAACAATTAAATTCTGAATTGTTGTTCGAAAATTCATAATTGCCTGCAATGTGTAATATTAGTGATCCTCAAATACCTGTATCATGTCCGAATAAATCAGTCGACCAAAAAATAGTTCAGTCGGCAATAATATTCGCGTGTTCATATTATTAATGTTCACCGGTTTATTGGGAATTTGTAACTCGTTTGTTATTCAACTTATAAATTAACACTTCTATATTGAGTTGTTATTTATACACGTATAATGAATCGCTGACTTGACTCATGCTCACGATTAGGCACACTTATTGAGTATTCGCTTAACCCCGTCCTCCGGTGTCATAGGATTTAGCATTTTTGTATTTGTTTCGCGTTTTCCGTTCACAACATTTTCAATACAATAGGCTCATCACCAACATATTCTATGGTGGAATGTAAACGTAATTACGTTTACATTCGAATACGGTACGCTCCTCTGCCCACCTCTTCGGGGATTTCAGGCGTAGAATGGAAGATATACATATTTCTAATTTAGTCTAGTAAACGGACGGATAGGTCACCTGAAGATAATGGAGGAAATATAAAATAAAAGTAAGACAGGTTAACATTTCAAAAAGTTAATTTTCAAACGAAGCCAGGGTGAAAAATTTTGATTGAACTTAAGAAAAACATTATTTTAAAAACAGCTTTAAACACTTAGAGGTTGTCGGTATATTCACGCTTGTCAAGAAACAAAGATTAAATTTATAGCTTTGGGTCATAGCATCGAGCTGTTTGATTGATTATCACAGGAAACATTTTAGAGAGTGTGCACCGGAATTGTACACTTATATTAAGTGAGCTCCATTTCACAATAGGATGCCTTCACGGCTGCTTACTTCACATTGTTGGAATGCCCTTATGGTTAAAAAATATATCCTTCCTACGTCAGACTGACGCACGCAAAACTTTTCACTTGCGCCTGCTTTCCGATTTGTACAAGTAGGAACTTATCAGAGAACGAGTGATTGAGCATGTTCTTGACAAGCGCGGTATAATATCCTACAGTGCATTTCACCTGCCGCCGCACACAAAATGTAACGGTGCCGCGAGCCTTACTCGTAACAAAAAAACATATTACGTACATACCAACACAAACACTTATTATACTTTAAAATGTTTATTTTACATAGTTTAATTGTGTAAACATATGGTTTCGTTGCTACGTCTAGGATAAACGTACACATACACTCGACTTGTAAAAAGGAAAGTTCACTTTCTAGATTTTAATTTTGGTATATCTGTTGTTATTAGTCTCTACGGACAGTTCACGCTGAATTTTTGCAATGACTTCGCCGAATTGGGCGAGCGTCAGATAAAACGTATAAAATCTTATTTTATGCCATGCGATTTGGTTTGAATACGGTTATTGATGCAGATTGCAGGATAAATACCAAAGAGAAATGCCTTAGCGGCTTAGCTTTTACTTCGATGAGAACATGCAGTGCGATGTACATAGCTTGGAAATTGATTGAACGTTCTCTGAATACATATCGTAATCTCTAGCTTAAAAAGTTCTGTAGGTATAGTAAGAAACCTACATATACATATTATATACATCAATACGATTTTATTGATATACTCGTATGTACAGCATGTGCTATGAAATGTTGGTTATATTTGTTTAATAAAACTACATTTCTACGTTTTATTAGAAAATTTTCCATTAATTTTTTATAGTCTAGTTTCATATTTACATCCTTAGGCGTCCATATCCATGCGTCCATATCCATATTAAGACAGGTGCGTGACAAGTTAATTTTCTGTTTGGATGAGCACAAATTAATTCGTTGTCTATTCAAGCGACCTTATCACTTTCACTGACGCTGTTATGATAACAATTTATAATACTGGCCATAAATAACTTTTACTTATTCACTCGGAATTCACGTATTCGAAAACGAATCGAATATTAATCTCGGCTCGATACCGATTTGCATAAGCTGACCGGTTCCGTGGCGAGAGATATGAGAAAAATCTCATATATATTATTAGTAAAATAAAATTTAATATTTATTATTCACTTTTTATAAAATTATTTAATTAACTGGCATTTGGTTACGTAACATAGCCAGCTAGTGAAAATATTGGAAAAACTAAAACAAACACAAGTTTAATTTTATTCTTATTTATTAAAAGTTAAGGAACCTTGTAGACTTCAACATCAAAATGAAAACAAAATTATAAGAAAATAAGCGAAATTAAGTGCCCGCAGCAGAAGCCGGCAAGCGACTTAATGACACTTCCTTGTATGGGAAAATCTATGACGGTCATTTTTCCTAATTGCTTTCGTAACATGTGTTTGGAAAAAGAGACACAAATTGAATTCTATGAAGAAAACTATAGGGTTCATAATTATTTGCTTTGCCTGAGTTACTACAGATGAATTGAAGTTCAAAAACAAAATTCGTTCGTTCGTTCTTATATGTAGTTTAAAAATGGTTAGTCCGATCACTAAACATTTGAACAACAAAAAATAATAAAGATTAATTGTAGAATAATTGCAGAAACCCTTCAAGGAAGACCTATATCCAGCAGTGGATTTAACGTGGCTGATGATGACGATAATAAATTGCAGGATCACGTTGCACGCCTGATTGATCAGTAACGGTGGAAATAACACTTGCATCTCCAGGTACTTTTTTGACGCATTGACGTTACCTAACCTGCCAGTCATAGCGGCTATGTCACCATGAGCCGCTTGATGACAGCGCAAATCTAGTCAAGTCGACATCTGTAAATTAGATGCTCACAATAATTATCAGATAAGGTAATCGAAATTGAAAATCATACTGTGACGACCGGTCTACTATCTACACGTGATGATGTATCGATACATCGTAAATACTATGAAGAAACAATTCGCGGTGCATCTCGTGACAGCATCGATACACTTATCACGAACGATCACGATGAATCTGTTATTAAGATGTCATCAGAATTGCACACTGACTTTACTGTATAAATCAAACTATATAGTACTTACTATAGCTTGTTATGAAATGTTGGAGATCAAGTGGAATCATTTATATTAGTGACAGGGTCGTTTGTGTTCTTAGGCCATTTAGTTTTTCAAATTTAATATGTGCAGAAGTTCATAAAGGGTCTCGAGTAGGTCCGAAACTAGTCGCGTTATCCTAAAAATTTGATACGTGTATTGAATCGATACACAAAACGTACTCGTTATCAATCTTCGCATGTTATTTTTATTTACTATTATTTACATTTATTACTGTTTACTGGTATGTGAAAAACGGAACATTGTGCATTCTTTTTGTGAAATCTGATAAATCATGTAGGAGTTTGTTATTTGTTCTTAGGTAAATCGTAAATAGTTTTCATTAATAGATAATAATTAGTGATAATCACGAGTTACTCGGTATTAAGTTACAGTAAATCGTAATATAAAACTGTACATTATCGATTGAATAGTTTTTGTTCAACATGATTTTGTAATTTCACAACTTTTTGCAAAGTTTTAATCGTAGAAAGGGATAGATAAGTCGTCATCCAAATTATATGTCATATTCACAAATAAAAAATTAAACTTTA
>DWME01003047.1:0-19245 GCA_018244795.1 Parelbella ahira ahira | reverse complement strand
TGCGCGCCATGGATTCGAACCCAGGACCCCCGGAATGAGAGGCTGAATTCTTAACCACTAGGCTACCACTGCTTAATGCTTTGATTTGTTGGCAAATCATAATACGTTTTTTGCTTATTTTACGATTATGTCGGTATACAACATCTCACGAACGTTGCTGTTTTGAAGTTTTACTAAGTCTGCCTACTATACGATTATTTTTAAACACTTTATAAAGCAATATTTATACGCATTCTACATATAGCTAATATATTTGTAATGTAAAAAATGAAACCCTATTAAGATTCAGATGGTAGTACCTAATCATCTTCAAGTGCTGTTAAAGTTAGTCGTAAATATATTGAGTCATTTTTCCTCTAAACGAGATGAAAGAAAGATTAAATAATCAGAGCGATAACTATTGCATTAATAAACAGTTGAATCTTATTTTAACCAAAAATATGCATTCATTAATGTATGTACATATACGCGATCAGTCACTAGTTTGCTATTTTGATGTATAGTTTTAAATATTAGTTCAAAATGGATCGAACAGTTTCACCACAGATAAGTAACGTCAATTGCGACAATGGTATTACAAGCGGATAGCATAACGGATGGGGTTTCAAAGCGCTCAATCAGCCGTTTGACGGGTTTCAAAATGCAACGGCAGTGAAACATAGCGACAGGGCGAGGCAAAGCAGAAAAATGATTAGATATAAAAAAGGGTTAGTTTGGCTTTGTGTTTGATAAAAACTTTTACAGCGAATATAAAAAAAAAATTTGGGCTAACAATTTTAACAGGTTTGTTCTGCGCGGAGTTTCATTAAAACGTTCGTGTAATATGTCAAAAAATATTTCTGATTTTACTGTATATATTGAGTGTTAGTAAATCAATGATGCTAGCGTTGATTTTAAATGTTTTAGTAATTTAAAATGATTGTAGGGGTCCGATATTATCGTCAAATTATTTAAGTTCATATTCTTGAAAATGGGAGTGACTTCGGCAAGATCCTTTGCGTGTTAGTGCTAAAAGGATTGAGTAGCCGCTTGGTGCAGTAGTTAGTGAACCGGACTGTTGCGTCGGGGGTCGTGGGTTCGATTCCCGCCCAGAACAAATATGTGTGATGAGCACAAATATTAGTTCTGGGGCTGGGTGTATATCTATATAAGTATTTACATACGTATATAATATGTACTTTATCAGAGGTCACGTTACCATAACACAAGGTCTCGTGATGCTCAGCTTAGGGTCAGATAGCCGTTTGTCGAGATGTTCCAAGAGATTACTATTATTATTGTCTATCAGTTTGTGTCGCTACTAGCGGTCAACTATCCAAGAGTTATCTGAATTCGGTGGTACTAAAATTGACAGAGGCCAGGGAGCGATATACACCGCAAAAGAATGCCCATGAGCAATTGCCACATCATATTAATGACGCAAGCACTCGAAACGTATCCAATATTGAATTATTTTCGTTATCCGCTTATAAATGATATGTCACGTGCTGTATTCATGCCTCATTGGGTTGTCCACTGAACTGGTAACTCAATGTTTAGCGAGCGCGACTGCTGGGTTGATGGTTGTGGGTTCAATTCTTAAGGAAAATTTATGTTAGTCGTATAAATTTAGAAACTTCTATAGGCAGCTTCTTATGTATTTATCCTTCATTGTTGGTAACAAATGGCGGACTTAACGCCAAGTGGCATTCTCTACTAGTCAACCCAGGTGATGATAAGTTGGGGTGAACACCTAATCATTTTATTTTAGCAACAATATTACTAAATATTTATTATAGGGGTACATACATATGCTAAATTTATTTATTAATATGTAATTAAAACACACATAATAGTTCCAGAATAAATATATAATCATAGTTTTTCAGCTGTCTGATGACAATAAAAACGCTCTGCCGAAGTTGGGATCACATCGTTGTATGTGACTATCCACTCATGTAATGGTTTTGTATAACAAAAGAAATTGCGTGTCTTCAAAAACATTTTGAAAAAATATACATCGTAATTCATATGGATTTCACGAATTTAGTACAATAGCGTGCCAATTGATTTTCCTTGGGGCTTTCTCTTTCTGATAAGGAATCTGTTTCATATATACATAAAAACTATAAAAGGTCATCATCGCTTAACTCTTCCACGCACTCCAATAAGTTCTTGTGTTAAATTTTGAATCCTTACGGTAAAGTAACACAAATGTGGTCCACAGTAAACAATAGCTGTCAACTATATAGATACCTTAAAGTAGACGTGATGATATTGCTTAGATGTAAACATAGTCTACAAATATTTAAGATGTTTTAAAAAGAAAAGATATATTCATTGCCAGTTCTTATTATTTAAACGAATACCGCTAACAAGAATAATTTTATCACTTAGTTTATCGCCATTTAATATACGCGCACTTTAAACACGTATACAACACTAGCAGATATATAACAAGGAACTTTAAATCGTAAAATAAATAAAGAATGCTCCGTACTCACGATCTAAAATCCATTTCCCTGTCCATAGTGAGCTAGATCTGACACAAATATTTAATGTCGTCATTGCTCAAATTTACTCGCTCAACTTTACTCGCTCGCGTTGAAACCTGATGATACCAGAAGCGGATGTTTGTCTTGTGTGTTTGTGTTACCGATTGCCAGCTCACGGTCTACATTTATATAGATTTGGTATGTAATGGAACATTTTCTTGATTAAATATTGAACTTTTACAGCTATCATTGAACACGTTAATTAAAATAAACATTTCAATAAATCACTAGAATAACTGGTTCGAAAATAATGCAAAATTAAGTGTTTTTTTTTCTAAACTATGTACATAGCTCCTCTCATTTTGAGCGGAGATTTTTGGCTAATAGTAGAACGATAACAAGGTTGTTTCACCTTTCTGTCAGCTTCTCTCTTTGCGTTTTGATGATGTTGTTTATTCGTCACTACTATCACTATTATCACTAGACATAAGCCTCCCCTAATGAACACCATTGCGCCTTGTCTTCGGCTTGCCGCAGCCAGGTTTAATACGTGTACTCATTGTTTAATAAATTGCCCTAATATAATTATAATTATACTTAAATTACTTCTGGCTTCATTTTCAATGAATATTATACAATATAGAAGTATTCAAAACGCTTAAGTTTGCAATAAGCAAGCTCGCTAAATCTTAGTTTACCTACTTCCCTCACCAGTAACATTAAACGATATAATAGAAAAAATAATAATAATACTAGCGTTAGCATTAAATACAATTATTCCAGTCCTCTTTCTGATATCATACACGAATTACCTAGACATATATCTAATAAACAGCCTAAAAAGTTTTATTTGGCCGCCAGAGACACTCGGTCACATTAACAGCATTAGGGTGCGGGGTACCGATAAATGTCTTAAGAGATATATGTATGTCTCGAGAGTCAGCGCTGCTCCGGTACATGTTCATTTACCTTCGTCTTTTGTCTTTATTATTCCAACAGGACACTTTACTTTTAATACAAGTTTATGGACGATTTTCAATGTATAGCGCATGTGAAGCGCATTATCAGAAAATATGTCGGCGTTGTTAATTTTGTTACATATTACCAGTACCTATAGTTTGGCATTTACATGAAGAAAGTTTTTACGTTATCTAGTTTTAAAAGTGATCAACGGTATTCGCCTGCAATTCACGATACTTTGATTCGCAATTGTCCATCGTACCTCGACTCTTAAAACCCTTACGAGTATATCATGCGATATCCGGCGCTAATAAAACCCTCTAATAATTATCCATGCAGTCGCTCATTGGTCTACTGATTTGTCTACCTAATCTTACTCGTCAACGGACAGTCGTTTATCAAAAAACAATTTTTTTAAGTACCAGCTTGCTATAAATGTCGTAAGGTTTTTATTTGGTTTGATTCACACCCTGCTTCCGATGATTTTATTGAACAGCTTTTCTCACTTTTATTACTGCTTTAGAACTACTTTATTTTAAGACGACAATGAATTTTCTCTTCCGATAAAATGAATAAGATTTTCTGTTTTATCAAGGCGGATCATTAGGTGTTATAGATTAAAATAATATAACATCACGCTTGTATTTCCCCGCAGGAATAGACAGAGGAGTGCAGTACTCAGAATTTTTACTAGTTATGATATGTCTTTTTTATGTAGATATAGGCTTGCGTTTGGCTGCAATACCATCTGATGAGGATGTAGCACGCTCGCCTAGAAAGTGCCTATTCACTCTCCTTTTTAGTAATCCCAAGTACTAACAATAACTTAACTTTACCTTACCTTTAACCTTACCTTTAACCTTACCTTTAACCTTACCTTTAACCTTACCTTTAACCTTACTTTTTAATACTTTAACTTAATATGTCTTATTATATAACCTACTAACATACACCGAGCACAAACGCCAATATCCGTTATACTATTTGGAATGCCAAGTTAAGAAAACAGTGGCAGTACGGTCGTGCCTGCAACCACTCGACCAACGAGGCTGTCAATTAATAAGCCAATTACAAGAAGACAAATAAATGTTATATAAGTATTATAAATCACCGATGAAACCGTGTAGATAGAGGAATATGCTCAAATTCATGATAGTTGTTGTTAAAAAAAAAAATTTATTAGATAAATTTTCTTTGTTAAAATGTTCCTGTTTTATCAATTGTTCCTGTGCTCGTCAGAATAAAAACATGTATGGTAGTGTTGCCTCTTGTTTACGTTATATATGTACGTAAAACAATTTTATCGTGCGCATCGACAACATGAATGTTGAAATTGATTGATTCATCGAATAAAAATCTCAGCGAGCTGTACACACAATACCAATCACATACTATGTTCGTTCAATATTCCGGATCCTTGAAGCCAAAACACGGTACAAATTATACAACCGTTTAGGTACGTTTATAGGCCAGTTGATTTCTGATCTTGACTGCCTCGTTGTCCGAGTGGTTACAAGCGCGACTGCCGATCGGGAGATCCTGGGTTCAAATCCCGGGGCGGGTACTATTAGATTTTTCTAATTTAGAATTTCTAATAGTATTTCGGAGATACGCGTTCGGTGTATGGCAATAGGCTCACCACCTATATCTTGGGATTTAAACGTAACTGGTGAAACGTGGGAGTGTTGTACACACCTCTGCCTACCACTTTGGAGATTACAGGCGTGATGTTATTAATTAATTAATTGATAATTATGTTATTGTTTAATTACTAAAACTATATTCATATTTACCAGATAATGTTACATAGAGTACGCCCTAATACTACCCAAATAAGTTTAGGCACTTGCAATCAAGCGAGCTTGTGAGCAAATTAAATATAGTCACGCTGACCATGACTCTCAGTTCACTTGTCTCCACAACGATAGACAATGTTGGATGCAATCAACATACCGAATTAAGGATTCAACAGAAATTGTGTCGCTTGGTTACATTTCCTCCAGGATTTTATCGGTTGGATTGCAACTTATTAAAAAACATGCGCCATCCGGCGAACGCTGTGGGGAATCCAACAATCCAATTCGAGAGAAGCATAAATACGGAAGGGTCGAGATAATAATATTATTATTGCTTTAGGATATTTTATTTGAATAACAAAAACTTTATTATTATTTGCAAGTTAAATATTGAGTCATTTCGGAACATTTTTACGAGTAGGTTGTGCACTGATATTTGAAAAATTCATATCATCAGGACTAAACATATCCGAGAGATGAGTGTGATACAGTGCGAATCCTTAAAACCTTCACCGCTTCTCTTCTTCAAACCCAAAAATCGTGCAGCCAGACTTTGATGTAACGCAAGGTTTTTCTGGGTTCAAACGATGGTTAAACGAATTTTTACTAAGGAATTTGTTTTAGCCCAAAACAATTTTTTTAACCCCCCCCTCCCCCAATATGTCCCAACTACCCGGTTTACCATTATTGTTTCGTTTACCGCTAGTCTAACTTGATATAATTTTCGAATATTATTTCGCATATTCTCGAATATTGAGATACGTAATATAAATTACGTACTATAAATGAATGTTCAAAATTTTAACATCTAGACCGAAATTAGCTGTTACCGTTAAATTGAATTATCTACCGTCTCGGATATATTTAACTAATTCCTAAACCAGCTCGTCGTATAAACGGACCGTAATACTATTCAAACGGTTTCCACCTCCACGATTCGTTGTAGAGATGAATAATCAATTGCTCTCGATTTAATCAAAGGGAAATCGGATTTGCGTGAATCTTTCGAATTTCTTTTCAGACGCTCCCAATGAAGTATAGCCAGATACACTCAAAATCGGTCCCTATACTCTCGACGAAGTACAATGTACTGAATGGAATATAGATGTTTGGGTACCCTCACCGGTATAAACGTTTTAAGAAAGGAAAAGCAAATTCCGGCAATCATTGAGTCCGTCGCTTTTGGGACTTTCTCGATATTCATACGCGTAGGTATGTGTAGCGTCTAATTCTATTATTAAGGAATTATAACATTTAACTCATCGTACCATCGTATTATTAAAATCAATTCGTGGACGGACAGATGATGACGATGAGATTTTGTACCAGTGGCAATGTTGGATCTACTAAAATACTAAATATACATAATTGTGGTGTCAGCACAGCTAAAGGTGTACCAAATTTCGGGTCAGTTGGTCAACAGGAAGTGGGTTAAATTTCAATTACTTTGTTTTACCCTCTAAAGTCAAGCCAATCAAAAAACGTTTAAATATTAATGGATCCTGAACACTTACTTGTTGAATGTCTTGCGCAAATTGCTGGTTTTAAATAAGTCCATTGAAATTTTGACATATAAACTAAAACCTTATCTCTCTTATTGAAATTTCGCATTACGCTTATCTCTTCTCATGTATAGATCTTCGGTGAATATATAAATAATTACATGTGCTTGTATACTTATTACGTGTTAAAATGTGCTTGTATACTTATTACGTGTTAAAAGATACGAACCTATATTTATTTATTTTATTTATTTAATTTTGTACACTGAAAACATAAAATAAATCAGCTATTAATATAAATTGATACTAATATTTATTGAGTACCTACCCTATGTACATATATCTGTAAATGGTATAAACTTAAAAATTCTAATTTATACAAGCATAGTATGAGAAGTTTTTCTAATAAAATAATACCTGGGACTATCCGTGGGTGAAATATTCTCACATCGCTATCTCAACTTGGAGAAGCAATTAGGTATTAATTTGTTTAACGAACGCCCGGGTGAACAATTGATGCGGTTATTCGGGGAGACTGGGGATATTGGATCCGGTCGCCATTTTGTTCGATTAGCCAGATTTATTACTTTCGGTTACTTGTTTGATGTATGAAAAATTGATTGGTTAATCCCGGGGTTTAGTTTTAAAGGGTACCGCTCGTATGTACAGCGCCATTCGTTAGGGGATGTTTCGCGTTCAGGATGAATTGTGTTTTAGTTGGGATTATAATACTGTTTGAGAAGGTTCGTTGTTCTTGTTGGATGTTTAAGGATAACAAAAACATTAATTTTATATTATTTTTTACTCATCTTTTTTACGTATAGAAAAATTTCGTTTAATAGTTATGTTGCATTTTAGGTATTACTTACAAATGCCGTAAATAAATTAATACAGATGCTCACGCACGATATATAGGACGTGCAAAAAAGTTGTGGAAAGAAAATTGTTTATGGAAACAATAAGGGTGTATTGTTTGATTTTTAATAAATAAAAAGTATGCTTCATGATCTGGGATAACAATAAAATTGCTAGATCATATAAGTGATAAAATGTATTCTGCATGACATTAAAAACATTTTAATCAATCGCAACATTTTTTACCAATTGGTAAATTTAAACAACTATTGAAATGACCTGGCTTAATAATTTAATGGTTCAGAATTGGGTTTTCCTCTTCCGGTTTCTCAGACTCAATTCTTGGCACGTTCCATAGCTTCTACAAAGTTATGTTGATTTTTAAGATTGAAAAATCACTTGCTATATTGGTGAAGAAAAACATCCTGGAAGTATTGTACACCTACATAATGTTCTTGAAGACCTGCGATCTCCCAAATTGCACTTACCTTGAGTCGTAGATAATCCTTAATACGACAAGAGACAATTATTCCGTAGAGGAACCAAGAAAAGGATGACGATCATAATAGGGTCATAATACGGGTCAAAAACACATTCAATCAATTATTTTGGCTATATCTAAGACTACAACGAGAGAATGACTTAGTAGAAATTCAATTAAAGTTAAAAGAATCATACATTCAGTTATGTAACAACCCGTACTATTAATGTATCTACTGAGAGTACGTGTTTACAGAACAGTCATGCTTCAAACATCTGTTGTATTAATGAGCCGTGCCAACGTAACGGTATTTGTGACGGAGTTAAATAATCCGTTAAATGCATTAAATGGTCATTTAGTCGCTTCTACATTCTTTACGCCAATTCGGACATAAAATTCCCCAACCGTACAGTACCAACTCAGACAGCATTAAACTGATAAGTGAATTGGCTAGAAATCTTTTTACTTCCCACAATTGGGCACCAGTCTATCTCGCAATTGCGGCAGTTTTGGAGCTATTGTAAAACCCTTTATTAGTTCTGCGTCAACGCGAATGTTTTGAAACAGCCCTTGTGCCTTCCAATAAATTTAATTGATGGTCACCTACCGACTATGATATGTACCTACCGAATGCTAACATGTATACCCAATCGTGATAACACCCGTGAAAATTTGTAATTAAATATTCCTAAAACTACTAGCTTTCGGCGTTGCTTTAATTTACGAATTGTTTGTGATCTGAAACCGCGTCAAAACTAAAAATTTAATTATTATATACTTATCAATAAAAATGATCATCCAGATTTAGGTACATAAGGATTTGAATGTGCAGATGTCAAACATTGTACTCAGGGGTGAAAATAACAATTGGCATAAATATAAAAAAGTGAGTTCATTTCTTCTGAAATATTGCAAACCCAATAATGAAAATCAAGTGGCCCGCGTGGAGTTATTTTTCTAAATTATAATATAATAAGCGGTGACGAGGTACCACTTTCGGCACCTTCATATATACATATAGGATATACTACTGAGATATATACCATTTTTAGGGGTAAAAAAAATTGAATTTTATTAGTAAATACTGTAAAATGGAATCTTTAAACAAAGAGGGCATTTGTACCTGAATTCATTTTCAACTATATAAACCCATTCTCTCCCCCTGATGCAGTGTCTTGATTGTCCTATTAATTCAAATGTAGCAGCCCAGACAGTTGAGTTTTCAAAACTACTGACGAATAACAAGAAGAGAGACAGAGAATAGACTTGAAATAATAATTATGTAGATTTTACCCAATTCTAAAACATCCTTACATTCGGATGCAAGCATCTCTAGTATAAAAGTTATTCGAGTAATCCACCGCCATATTTCTCGGAAATGGAACTGAGTTGTGAACAAGTTCGTACCTCGAAATGTTCTTGAACTAGTTTGTCATCCAAATCCCTGAGTTTGGAACTTCAATGAAATGTCTTTGACTGAAATGGAATGTCTTTGAATGGAATTTCTTTGGCGATGATGCGTATCTATAGAACTAATAAAATTCATGGACATAGTAATGATTGTCCTGCATATAAAAAAAGATTAGAATATCTGACGAGGGATTGTTTTTTTAGGTTCACGTTATGTGACGTTGTTTATTATTACACGCTTTATATTAGTCCACTTCGATGATATCGTTATTAATATACCTATTCATGTCACCGACTTATTTGACGATGTTTATATCCATTTTCGAGTCTAAATATGTGAGTTTGACGTGATTTAACTTCGATGTACTTATGCAATAAATATAACATCTGGGTAACACAACAATGATTAATCATGGAATATGGAAGTACTACGAGGAAGTACTAAGTGTCAGGTATAAAGTTATCAATTTAACTTCACGTATATTGAAACACATACGTATATGACAAGCTTGTAAAATTAAAACAATTAACAGATTACCAAAAGGCACAGTAGGAGACATTTAGGTTATTTTAAATTCCCATGACACTAAGTTATCCGAACAAGATAACCACTTAATCAATAATTGGATAATTGCACTTTTTATCGCTTATAAGTACTAATTCCTTAATGGAACCTGTCGGAGAGTTCAATTTTTATCGTTTTTACGTGTTTTTTTCATTTGCTCTTCTCCTTTATTTGTAGTCTTTTAATAAAGTTGTTTATTTGAATCCGCACCTGTTATTAAGTAAAATTGAATAATTTATTTGTATTAACACAGAATACATAGACTACAACGGAGCTTCACTTTTTTGTAGCTATATATGAATCACCTTTACTGTTTCTCTAAATATTAAGTATGCTGGAATATCCATAATTATTCAGCTGGGGTAAAGATAGTTTGTGTAAATGTTTTACACAATAGTGCTTGTGCTGTCACAATTAAAATGCTGACACGAAGCTCTTCGTCATTCCATTATCTGACTTTCATAAATTTCTTTACCATTACCTGCAGTAACAATGGCGCTGTTAAAGTCAAAACATCGAATCTGAGTGAGTTATAAGACAAACAGAAATAATTTCATCAACGTTAGGTCCTGTCGTCGTTCTGGTAACCTAGCGGAAATAAACTGTTCAAATAAAGATCTGTACACACTAATCGTTTTACCAATCCGTTCCCGATACGAAACTATCGCACAGGTTTATGAGTAGGATTGCTTTAGACTGCCTGTTGAAAACCCTGTAACAGAAACATCGTCTCTTTTGCTAGAACACTATACCTTATATTTACAGACAGTCTATAAACTATAATGATATTTTAAGAAATTGTAGTGCATAATCGTAAGTCTGAAGGATAGTCTTCAATCACAAAGAATTATCTTAAATGAAAATTTTTCAAAACACAGTAACATACTGCTAAGTGAAATGCACAAAAGAACAATGGATATCCGCAAGACGTGACCAACGAATCCGCATACTTCGAAGCTATTCACAATTGTAAATCACAATTCCCAGAATCTGAAGCCCATGAGCACATTTCACCTTAATCCCGTCTGCTTCTGTTATGCAAACATTGAGCACCACAATTCTCTCAGCACTCTAAAAACCTTACCTTCAACCTCTGGCCGGAACAATAAATAACTTTTTTGTTTTCACTCTATTCCCCGTATTGTTTACTTAGTAACAAAGTCTTGTGTGGGGTCCGGTGCTATATTTGCATGCTTTTTGACATGCCTTTGTATTGATAGCATCGACAAATTGTTGGACTTGCTCCTTTTTTGGTAGACACGACATGGACCCGTTGGGTAGCCAAACGTCTGGATTAATTCTTTTTTAGTTTATTTTGGGAATTATGGTTTCTGTTCGGTTTTTGTAATCAAAGCTATATACATATATAGATTTGTCTTTTGTATTATCGTTTCTTTATTTGTCTCACTATAGTTTTTTTACATTTATTTATAGATTTTTGTACTAAGTGTATTGTGTCTAAATATTTGCATTTTAGTTCTTGATTATGAGTGCATCGTTAAAGAAAACAGGAGAGAATATGTGACTACATTTGTCGAATGATTCCCTTTCATGATTCTCATTCCATCACTATCGATGTCTCAATCACCAAAGAGGTGTTTAGAGGGCTTCACCGATGAGTACACTAAGTACTGGCCACTTACCGTTTTCATTATCTTAATGAGTCTTATTTTTTACTTCGCCGCACTCGGGAAGGAGCACTCCAATGTAGAGAATAACATGTGTGACATATTTTTTACGTAATTTATTTCATTTATTATCTCTACAGAAACCTTTATCGCCTTATGAGTTAAGAATTTTTTGAATTTACGGTGACAATAATTTAAACACTGTCCTAGTTAGTACAAAGTTGTAAAGACTATAAAATTAATATGTTGCTTTGACAGGTATATCGAATAAAATGAATGGTAATTTGCCTAATTTCACTTGACGTTACAACCTGAATCTAAGCATGTTTGGAACCTCTATTTTATGTAAATTGGAAACGAAAGATATATAATTACTTGCTTTATTTTATGAGTAAATCTTATATCAAAGGATTAAATTCACAAATAACATAACACACAGATCATTCGTGGAATTCGCGTGGGCGTCAACCATGGCCTATTTTCTTAAACTTTTCGCCTCATTAAGTATTTGTAAACACGCATCTGATGAACACAGTAAATGGTTACTCAATATAAATGCTGGACGCCTTATGGGAAAATTATCGGCGTGTTTACTTACTTTCTACTGGTACATATGATAGGCGACGCAGGTCTTGACATTTCTTTACGTGGTCATTAATCATTGTCATCGTTACGTCCTTACAATAACGGTGATATTACAACGGCAAATTTTGAAACCGTAGAGCAATTTATGGTGGCGGTATTCCTCGATATGCAGGAGGCACCACAAGTCTAAAATTTCCTTTTTTAGACACAAGCCGTTGTTACTCTTATGTACTATTAATTGAGTTGAAATTTCTACGTCCGTATCGGTTATTCGGTAAGCTTCTGCGGATCTGTTTGTACGTTTGTTATTTTTCGGGCTGTAAAAAGCTTTCTTTGGAATTGTTCTGCTAAACAGTGTTTTATAGAGTCTTGCTTCGGGATTGAGTTGAATCACTTTTGGAAGTTATGCTTTTCTGGTTTGCTCTCTAACTATTAGATTTTCATAGTTATATTTAACTTGAAACGACATCAAATGTATTTTTATACATATTGCAATTTTAGGATCACTTTTACTATGATTCATACTTTAATAAGAATATGTATTTTTTATCTTAGCGAAGTTTTAAAGGCATATTTGAACAAAATATAATCGCTTGCGTGTTTTTATTATACATATCGTTATCATTTTCCATATTTCTCAACAAGTCATCCACCTTTTTCACGCCTTGATCAAGTGGCTTCAAGTATTGCCACTGGCTTAAGGACTCTTGGAGGCGCCAGGGACTGGCAGCCGAAAACCAGTCATTGGATACAAGAATATCTCATATGTTAGCTCTTATTGCCTTCTATTAAGATTATTACTCGAGTAAACTTGAGTTCTATACATGTAGAATTATACTGGTCATGCTGATTCGTGAAAATATCTAAACATATTCTATTGCAATGTAGTAAAGATCAAAATTGTTTGGCAGTGCATACTTTATGGTTTTAAAATTGCATTTTTAACAGTAATTGCGTTGCTTATTGTGTTTGTAAATTCGTACCCACTGAGGAAAAGTATTTGTGAACACATATGGTAAGTGTACATATTTGATTTAGAAGTTACGTTTGTTTGTTATGAAATAACTGAAATGTAATACTTGTATAATGATATACACACCAATATTCTGGTAGGTAGTAATATATCGTTCACCCCATTGATAATTAATTTCCTGCCTTCTGTAAGTAGGCTTAATTCTTGATCACCTCTCCAAAATACCAGATTGATAAGATTAGTAATAAGATAATTATATTAATTGTACCTATATTTTTTAACATTTTCATTAACACTTTTATTTTTAACTGATGAAAACAGATTTTTTCATGGAATAAAAAGAGTTGACCTTAGTCTATCACGCTTGTGAAGTACTGTTCGACAGACTTGACACAGAACGTAATACTGAAGAAGTACCTCCTCATACTTTCTCTGTTTCTAAATTTTAAAAAAATGCTTCCTAAAGTCCGCGTGAGTACCGGAAATTGAAGCCCACTCTTTCAGATGAATGCTGAAGAAATATTCAATAGAGTGCTATTGAATTTTAATGAATTTAATGGAATACTTATATATAATGTACGTTATTATGTATTGTATGTACATGTTACATATAACATAATTATGTAACCATGTACATGAGTTCAATGTACCTACATGATTATTGCATGACCCAAACAACATATCTGATGAATAACTTGTTTAGGGACCAAGGCTGTATATATATTCAGCCATCCGTCATCTGTCTGTCTGTCAGTGCGTGTTTCTTATCTTTAGACCAAATGCAATGTTTGCACCGGCTATGCAAATATGCACCATACAGGGAGCTTAGATCTTCAGATAAGACCTTTAGACCTCCCGGCCGTATGGTTCATATCACGAGACATAGTGCACATTAGTAAAAAGCCATGAAATGAAGATATATTTAATTTATTTTATACAAAAAAAGTAACATCACGCCTATAATACCCGAAAGGGTAGGCAGGGGAGTGTTGTACATACACTCCCACGTTTCACCTGTTACGTTTAAGTGCCATGGAATAGGTGGTGAGGCTATTGCCATACCTATACCGGGCGCAATTCCAGACTCCAAGTCACTACTAGAAATTATAAATTAGACAAATCCAATAGCACCCGGCCCGGGATTTGAACTCAGGGCCTCAAGAATGTCAAGATAGGCACTCGCGCTTGCGACCACTCCACCAAGGAGGCAATCTATTTTATACATATAAATTATATATTGAGTCGATACATTTACACACATTACACACATATGTTCATATTATATTTCAGCAAACTACGCAAATTATTGTTGCCCAATCGAAATATACTAAATTTGAATCACACAATTCATTTCCTGTTCTGTCGTTATGTATCATGATTTTTGTATAATTTAAAGTACACATAAATCAAAAGTAATATGTATATCACACTAATAAAAATACTCCATCAAATTTATATCATGATAAATGGTTTAATATTAATAAATTTAATATAGTTGTGAAAAATACTGTCTTTCGTAGGTGTTTCTAGAACATGTAAGTACTCGTATATAGTCAGCACTTCGATTTACGATGGCCCTGTTAAAATGACTTTCATAACACTTAGAACTTATGAGACATTCATAACACTATGGAGCATTTGGTCTTTTTCAGCGGTCGCTTTGATACCATTTTAAGTAGAACAGTCGCCGTCGGTTACCCAATCGCTGTCAAACATAATGATAAGGACTTGATTTTTTCAGTCACCCTACATTACGTTACAGTGCCACAATCAAATTTAAACTTTAACATGAGCACTAAAAGATCTAAATGGAATGTGCGTAATTGATTGAAAATCGACGTACCATTGGCGACATAGATACGCGAATCAACGACTTAGGAAAATAGGGCATTATAATTTTTATAGCCCTGCCAATAATGGTTAAATTGGCTTGTTAGATTTTATTACCGAATATACGGTCGCGTTGTTGCACAGTGCATAGTTGTGAAGTATTGAGGGCGCGTCAGGCCGGGATTGTTCAAGTGGCAAATATTGTGATTCTTTACACCAAAGAAAACCACTTAAAGTGTCTCGCGAGATAAATGCGTATAAATAAACAATTAGCGACAATCACAGGAATTTTTAAGTGCTGTCTGCCTGTTATATACATGGGGAGTATAAGAAACACTGGTTTGAAGTTCACATGTTATTTATAAGCAGAATTTTTGAGAAATATAACCGATTAAGGGCCATCACACCTTTGTGTTTAAAAAATATGAATATTTTTATATAGGAAATATACAATTTACACTTACACATCCTTAAAGTGTAGGTGGAGTGCACCGAAAGCGAAATATTTATATTCTTTTAAATCAGAGTTGCTTCGTTTGCATTTACATAATTCTTCTTCCACACATGTTCTCTGAATGCCTAATTGACCATACCATCTTTACAGACCTGACGTACGTCTTGTACATCTTCATATCATCATCTTTCTCTTCATAAAAGCACGCCGGTTTCGGAGACTTGAAAAATGTAGTGATTCTGGACAGTTTCAAGAATAACTAATAGCAATACTGCTGCTGTATTATATACATATGTGGGCTGCGAAAATACTACCACAAAAAAGAATTTAATAGTCTACATATAAAACATGTGATAGTAAATAGGAATAACAAGTTTTACTGTTATTTTTACCTTATATACATACATATGGCATCGGTAAAAAGTTCAGTGGGCACATTAAGTGGTCTATACCAGTTGTTGGCATTGGGTAATAATCTTTACACCTCATTGGAGGTGTTAAACAATTTAAAAACGTTCGAATAATAATTCGTATGTAGGCACATTATTCTACACTAGAGCGTGTTGTAGGATGAGGATGCTTTAGGCCACCCACAGTTTTGGCAGACCCCCGTGAAAAGTATTCGTATCCCTAAACAAAATTAAAGATAATAAAAGTATACATAATAATAAGATAATATATAAATACATAATTTTTACAAGTTCTCAATATTTTTAAAATTTAAAATATTATGGCGCCACAAACATTGCATATTGCTATTAGTAATGTGCCGAGTGTTTAGCTTAGTAAGTATCACAGACAATCGTCGCAACGTTGTCACGCAATTTCAAAAACCCTCCTTAAAATCCGTAAAGGCAACATTTCCAAAGAATCCGAAAACAATTATCGTTGCAGTCCATTTACAAACCACTTATTTTCAAACTGCAAATAAAAAAACTGCGCTTGCATTGTTTTGACAGAACTGACCGATAAAGAAAAAAAAGAAGAACAATAAACCGCGTTGACGCGGGCTGTCAACATAAATTAAAAAGCGTACCGATTTTAAAATTCGAATGTCGAGACAAAATGGCGGGTACGTGCGTGCGCCATTTCTTTGACACACGCGGTAGACAGTTGAGTGACGGAATGGTGCATCAGGTCGCACTTGACAGTTTTTTTGTTTAGACCTACCGTTGTTTACACCGAGCCCGACCTTATCAAAGGAGTGTCTTGTTACTGTCAGGTCTTCAAACACTGCGCAGACGCGTCAGCTATTATAGCAGGTTTTTAGATCGCATATTTCGGTAACCTAAGTACGCGTACGCATGAACGGTGTTGATCCATTGATAGACGTTACTGCAAACCAGTCGTAAATAGTAGTCTTTCCAAAAACCGAGGGGGAAATAGCTGAACGGTCAAATAAAAATCCTGTAATCTAATTATTTTCACGGCATTTACTTCCGTATCTTTAATTTTATTTGCGCAAACGAGGAGGAAAATATTTGCGTACATTATTGATTAATAACAGAAACATATACAGTACTAGACCAATAGTATTAATAAATAGACAATTTAACAATTCGTGAAATATAAAAGTTTATAATTTTGTGCACGTCTCTTTTGCAAGAGTCAAATGCCGAATAATCTTAAAAATGGCAAAATGGAATAATCCAGCCATTTGGTAGTTAAATATTGTACCAAAATAGTTCCCAAACATTTCCCTTTGCAATACATCCGAGAATTCTGAATACTCGTGATAAAGGATGACTCGAGGCCCACATAATGAGGCACATTAACGGCACCTTTGACTAGACGTCGTAATTAGTAACTTAACCACATTAATACGCAGATATACTGCGAAGCAGGTTTATGTAATAATATAATATGTACAGAGTATACATATAAGTATTTACAAAATTATACTTCAATATTGTAAAGTTTCTATAATGAAGATGATAAATTGGCCAACGTGTTTTGTCAGCAATCGTTTAAAGATATTTTTAATAGTAATAAAAATAATAATAATAATAACCTTTACATCCCTCAGAAAAAAATATGGAAAACTCTGAGGTGTGCAGATTTACCGCTTTCCTCACAATGAATTAGAATTTTTAGTACTGTAAGTAGTACTCTGGATTTGTGTCCGGTATACGGCAATAAGCTCCACCCCCTGTTCCATGATGGGACCTAGAATTTAACAGTTTTCTGGTACGTATACTACGATGCCTACCCCTTCCGTGAGCAGAGGCGTAAAGATAAAAACCGGATTTTTTTTTAGTCATGATACCATAAAAATATTTTAACACCTATTCATTCTATAAAAGCTAGTAATACTCAGCTGATCATAGTGTTAGGAACGGTGTAATAAATCCAACCCTTATTAATTCTGCGACGACATCACTCGCGGTCGCTTTAAGTGGCTAGAACCATTTTCAAATTACACACCTATCAACAATTTTCTCTGATGTATTGTATCAATATACATAATCGTCTTCAGCTAGAAGAGAGGAATTTAAGGAACTTGTTAGAACATTTACAACGATGGAACTAAAGCTCAGCGAATAAAAATGTAACTACTTACTTCCCTATTAATTATTAATTTTAAATGTTACTTATTTAATCACCTTTATTAATTAATATAGCGGACTCAATGCCTCTTGGCATTGTTTTCTAGACAACACTTGGTAAGGGTGAGCATTTGAAGGCGTCGTTAATCGATAGAAGTATAAAACGAAACAAGCTACAATAAAATAAATAATACGTTTATTGAATGTATATTTCTCATTTATATACAAATATGTAATTATGATATAAATACATGAATATAGTTTCAAAGTGAACGAAGAAATCCTCAAGGCCATAGAAATAACAATCAACTAGAGGTATATCACGAAATGCAACTGAACTATTATTCTTGGCCACGATTTTTGATAAGCGGATCCTCTATCGCTTTTCAGACTGAAATATGATGATAAATCGCTCGAGTCATAACAACAAAGATACCTAACACTATAAACAAAGCAGTGCCAATTATTCTGAAATACTCAAGTCATGGATGTAGATTAATAAATAAAATATGTTATCAATTACAACGCCGCCGGCGATACATCTATGGGCGATTTACGAGTCCAATCTTGTCGATTTGGCATAATTTTCTATTAAGCGAAGACACTGTGTAAATCGAGCGCTATTACTGCTAATACATCATCTTTTCCGGTTCCCTGTTCAGCTTCAACCTTCAATAGGTATACGGACTGCCTTCTGGTCGAGTGACTGCATTGCATTAACGATTAACAACTATACTTCTTGTTTTTAGTAAAGGAACTTTGCGGATGCAGATTATGGAATTTTACGTTATTTCTAAAGCATACAAGCATATTTTCTTAGTTTCATTTTTTTAAAGAAAGGAAATTTTGATAGGTCAATGCTGTACAGTTCAGCAACTCCATAATTCTAAGTTCGAATTCTGACACGTACTTCTTTACAAAATTATGTGCATTTCCTATAACGGTAAAAGAAAGTATGAGGAAACGTATTCAACAGAGGAACGATAATAGGGTTAATGGTAGTGATGACAGTGATGTATTATGCAACAGCTACTGTTAAAACTAATTATTTTTGGGGGCTTAAAAGCTCGCCGATAACTGTCGCTAGTCCACGCAGACCTTAAATGTTACATGTGTAACGAACAAATTAATTAAGGACAACATGATCAGATGGGGTTTGATAGACAGCAACAGCCAAAACTGTTTG
>DWME01003046.1:0-19248 GCA_018244795.1 Parelbella ahira ahira | reverse complement strand
ATCAAAAACTTGAACTTAAGTCAACAAATCGCATATGCCTTTATCAGCCTATTTCCGTCCACTGTTGGACATGGCCTCTCCAATAGCACGGCACTGAGCTAGATATTACATTACATAAGGGCATACTACAAAATATTTCTCATTAGAATAAATGGAATTCTTTGTATGTAAAATCCAAGTAATGTTGGGAAGGGTCCATTTTCTGGAGGCTCGCAATTGATAAAATTTATCATAGACATGTCGGACCTCAAAATCGTACGATCCAGCATAATCATGTCTGGGCATTGATACTCGTAGAAGAATTTTTAACTTGTTCTTTGACGTTGTTTAACTCTGCCTTTGATTTTGTAAATGTGCTACCAAATCAGACCATGCAATTCTTTTTTCAATTTACTCTAAGCATGTATGGCCTTAAACCTCTCATTCTAAGATGAGATCGGTGTTCAACAGTGGAATGGTATAAAATGTCGGAAAAAGTATGTTATAAATATTTCTCTGATAAACGTCTCATATACTTTGAATTGTTACTTCAAAACTTCGTCAAAACTTAATTTGAAGTAACAGCTACTTCAAATTTTAATTATTTAATTCAGTGGTGCTTTTGATTCACGCATATTTACACAAAGTATTGTATGTTAGGTGATCTAGTGTGTTTAGAGATATGCATATACATATAAACATAAAGTTCGCATGTATGTATGTTTTAAGATTTTTTACAACCAATGTATTACGTATACTTCATTGTACAAATTTCGCAAGATCAATGTTCTGTGTGTTTAAAAAAACTATAGTAAAAATATTTAAAAAAACAGTAACAGAATGACAATCTATTTAAAAGTAGTACTACCTACTTATTTGTTGACTTAAATTACTCACGAGCACAAATGGCGCGCAATGTCACAAACTAGTGACGTTACAATCATCAAGCGTTTGCAATGCTGTCAGACCGACTTGTCAAATTGACAATGTCAAAGTGTTGATATTGTATTGTCATGACATTTATTCACAAATATGTATTTTAGGTAATATTATATATGTAGATTTATACAACTTTTTTCGGTACTTAAATGTCTTTGATGTGTGAACGATTATTGTAGAAATAAAATTTGTGTCATTATATTTGTATTTTATTTTGGTAACTCAATAAATTTTTACCGTTTTAATCACATTTTTTTATGGAATAAGCAAAGTGCCATGTCATAATTGGTGAATAAGACATGTACAACGAGCACTAAGGTAGTAAAACGCAATCAACACATTTACATAAGAACTTACTCAAGGGGAGCGACGCATCTACGACGTGTCAAAAACAATACGCAAAAACGATATTTCACTAATAATTATAGATTTATTGCATATCATTCCACTATATAACGTATCTCATGAAGTCTTACAACACTTCGTCTCCTGTGGCGATTTTATTTATTTATTTTATTTGGGTTTAATTCGAGAATATGTTTACTAATGATCTCAAAGAGTCAATGATTTGGTGGATTAACGTTAACATCGCCCCAGGAGGAGCCGAGCATAACATTTTGTTTTACAATATGAAATATTACAAATATTTTTCATTTTGTGGATGGTATGGCTCCTGTTTTATTGGTAATCTTTGTATTCTGCACTTTCTTATAACAAATAAACAAATGGAAAAATATGTATTTTCTTTTGAGAAATGCTTATTTTTAATATTATTAAATTTTTAAAATCGCACCAACAATCGAACTCTAGATCCCTGAAGCAAAAGATTAAAATCTAATCCGCTAAGGTGTAACTGCTATAGAATTGTCAAATAAAATAGCAGGAATCAGCAAATTATTTGTTACTATTAAAGAAAACAGGAAAACCAATTGTCATGGAATATTCCAAAAAGAACTCCATGAAGTTGGTAAAAACTTACAGATACCAAAAGCAAATAAAGGTAAAATACTACAGATGAATGATGATGTTCATAATGAATATACAGCCTTGGCCAGAGGCAGTAGACAGACGACAGCTTTGCTTAAACTAAAATCAACTGACTATGTATAAATTGCATAAGTTTATTGTCATATTTGATGACCGATTCTTATGGTCTATAGACATTTTGAAAAAGGAATCCCCAAGAAAAGAACAATAGATGATTCATACACAGGTCTCGACACTGGCGCCATCTCTTATTGACATTGAAGTGTGGTATACAAAAATAATATAATCATTATTTAACAAATTAATCTATCAATACTTGTAAACCCGTTTCTACATAGCTAGCTACATACTCAAAATATGCTTATTAACAACTTAATAACATTTAAATATAAAATTTACATATTAAACAATAATATAATAATATACTGTGGTACACAGACAGACTGACACACCAAGCATGACCCTTGTAGGGAAGAAAGTATAGTGTGCTCATAATTTATATGCGATTGGATACTTCATGCTAAAACCACATCAAATGATCAGGACAAATAATGAACAAATAAGTTTCCCCGAGCACATTTTTACTTTAACCTGGCTGATATATAAATTTTACAGGAAAAAGTATTATGAGTTAGTTATTCAGAGACATGATAATTTTATAAGTTGGGATACTTGGAACAGAATGATTCGTAATTTTATACACTGTAGGTTTTAATAATAATAAAGGCCTCACTAATCATAAGACTAGGTTCCATAGTGACAGTAGCTAACACAATTAGGTACCACTTCTATACCAGTTTATAAGGTAAACTGGTATTAATAATACCATAACAGTTATCATATTCATATTGAATTAAAAACCAGGAAGACATTGGGTCAAATCAATGACAAACTAATATGTCTATAGATAAAATCATTCTGCATAATTAAAGACCTTTACATAGCAATCGAATTTTTTGGTCGCAGGTTGATTGGTTAAGGATAAACTAAAAATACTCTATGAAAAACACATGCATCATCAACTTTTACAATGATTAGTCAAACAGAGTCGGAATCTATGAATCTCAATCAAATATATATCAATATCTATTTTTTATATATAAACTTCTCAGACAGGTATAAATGATGCATCATATGGCTACATCAAAATCTAGACATCTTCCCTTAACATTTAATACCCATTACTATATTTAAATTTGGCATCCTATATAGAACTACCCCAAACAACAACTTTAAAATTAAAATATTTTGCAAAGCTCTCAATAGATGGCGCTAACTTCGATAATTGTATTAATACACTACCCGTCATATGAACAGGTGTATATGATAAAATATATCATAATTGCCTTACTATTGGGAGGGATATGCGACGTATACATTAAAGGTTCATCATTGAGTATCTAAAGAAGTTTAGCTACAAAAGCTCAAGGATCCGTTGTACATTTAGCGCCATCTAACGGATTTTATATTGCTACTACTGAAGTGTATGAAAGTCATACTGGTTGATCTACTAACACGTCCCTGTACCTCCTGCGCACCTTGGCCAATCGATGAGTCATCACACGCTAACCTTTACACCACGTTGGCAACGTGAACACGCTAAGAAGATAATTGCTTCTATCCCCCTTTCAAGGTAACACATATTCATTACTACTCTC
Source organism: Parelbella ahira ahira (assembly GCA_018244795.1). Classification (NCBI taxonomy): domain Eukaryota; kingdom Metazoa; phylum Arthropoda; class Insecta; order Lepidoptera; family Hesperiidae; genus Parelbella; species Parelbella ahira. The sequence continues at coordinate 15,685 of DWME01003046.1, read as the reverse complement.
CGTGATTACACAGTCCAGCTGTTCCAGTTTTACATCGTTCTTAATTTTTATATCACACAACCCAATTTTCCCGTTGTTCTTTACTATGATATTGTTCCACACGTCCTGCGCCACGCTGGCGTCAGTCTTCGGATCGTCGTACGTCTCGCCGGGGTGCTTCCTCATATAATGTCGTATTGCGTTTTGTTTATGGGAAAATTTCTTCGGGCATATTTTACAGGGAAACGGTTTTTCGTTCGTGTGTATCCTCATGTGATATATCAGTCGACTCTCCTTGGGAAACTTCTTGTGACATATTTCACAGTCCAAGCGCTTTATCTTCGCGTGCCTCAACGTGTGCCGTTCCATGTTATGCTTGTGGGCGAACATCTTGGAGCAGATCGGGCACGAGTAGGGCTTCTCACCAGTGTGCTTGCGCATATGCGGCTTGATGAGCCCCGCATGGGTGAATTTCTTCATGCAAATTTGACAGGAGAACGGCTTGATATCATTATGGAGTTGAATGTGTCTGATCAGTGTTGATTTGTATTTGAACTTCACGTTGCATATCTCGCACGTAAACGGCTTCTCCGTGGTATGTTTGCGCAAGTGACTTTGGAGAAGATATGGTCTCTTGAAGACCTTGCTGCACACATGGCATTCCAGTTGCTGGTCCGTTGGCTTCCTGCATCGACGTTTCCCTTGGTGTTTCAACAAGTTGGACCTGACTGCGAACTGCCTTAGGCATATTTTGCACTCGTGCGGTTTTACCTTCAGGTGGATCTTCTTATGCTGCTCCAAGTTCGAGGACGACTTGAACATCTTACCACACTCTTGACATTCATATGTTTTTTCGGTAGAGTGGGACAAAATGTGCTTTTTCAAATGGCCCTCTTTGATGAAACTTCTAGAACAAATCGTGCATTCCAGTTTCACCCTAGTGTGCAGCAGCTGATGTCTTTGCACGTTGCCCTTGTTGGCGAAACGCTTGTGGCATATAGGGCACATGTATTTACCATCCACTGCTGAGTTTTGGCTCAAGGCTTCTTCTGGAAAACACAAATGATACTACTATCAATCAATTGACAATATACATTGTACATATGTATATAAGTAGTATTTATTATAGCATTACTTGTATGTCACGTTCTCATGTTGCTGCTTGATTAATTAGAAAAATGAACACACAGCAGGAATATTACATATTTGTTAGCTAACATATTTCTATTTATTCTATAAAAGTTTCTAATTCATAACACTTCCTAATTCTTAGTACTCTTTGTGTTTTTTTCCAAAGTTTAAATTATCTCTATTTCAATATAATTTTATCTAATTTATCCCATTAAATGTTGAATTCCTTTTTAAGTGTTTGTAATTATTTTTAAAGTTTCAAGCTATCTCTATATGAAACTTCACCACAATACACCCTATAGTCAATTGTGAAAATATAATTTCATATTATAGTACAACCCTCACTACATGTCCATGGGGTTCATTTAAAAGAAATAACATAGCCCATCTTGTGTTCTAGCCTAAGAACCTATCTCCATATCAAATTTCATCACAATCGGTCCAGCAGTTTGTGCATGAAACTGTAACAAACTGGCAGAACTACTTTCACGTTTATAATATTAAAAGCGTAGCATCACGCCTGTATTCACCAAAGAGTTAGGTAGAGGAGAGTAGGACATTCCTGCGTTTCAGCAGTTTAGTTTACCTCCCATGGAATAGGTGGTAAGCCTATTGCCAAAGACTGGGCACAGATACAGACTCCAAGTTACTAATAAAAGATCCAGTACTACCCGACCCAGGATTCGAACCCAGGACCCCCCGATCGGCAGTCGTGCTTGCAACCACTGAACCAACAAAGCAGTCAATATTAGAATAAAAAAAAATAATCAATCCATTTATGATTCCAACGTTACAATATATGTACATAGGTCTCCATAATATTATTAGTATGCATAATCCGAAACACAGGAATACATATTCAAAAACAAATATATTATACCTATTACATACCTTCTTCTTCAGTGGAAGTGGTTGGCTGGCTAGTTTTTTCTACTAATAGGTCACAAGAATCTTGATCCTGTAATAGCTAAAAATCATGTTATAATTACATATGTATATTACAAACAGACCAGTTTGTCTAATGGTTAGCGATTCTGACTACTAGATCATTAATAGTGGATTCATTACTGATCCAGGGCCAAATTTTTATATGATATTCACAGTTAAATTTAATTGAAAACTCAACTGTCATTTGTTTAGATTTTAAATAGATCATAACAAAATGTATATAGTTTAGATATATTATACAGTTTCTATAAAGTCTGTGAACACCGCCAAAATGAACTTTGGCTATGGGGTCGATTGCAGCCTTAAACATTTCTATTCAGAGAGAGAAACTGTGTTTACTGCTGGCATGACAAAAGGTTCAAGGTGAAAATAGTCACATAAATATTATGTATATATGTATATATATACATCTACAATCTTTTTTACACTCCAACACCAAGCAAGGTCAGCTTTTAGAACTGCTACAAGCCTGGAGCATAATTTACCATACTGCTTCAACATAGAATGTGTGGGTAAATGAGTGTGATCAATTTGAAATTCAGATCAAAATCAGCGACATTTTAATAAGAGAATACACTTACATTTTGATTGGACACCTCTTGTTCAAGTGGCTCCTCTTTAACAGAAACTTCAAACATTCTATCATTATTCACTGACACATGTCGCTTGTCCCTTGCAACAAATATTTTATTATTGAACCATCTAAATGTATTACTATCATCCTCTGTGTCCGATTTCGGCTCCTCTTTTATGCTAGAATAAAAACATTTCTCATTATAGCACTCCCATTCTAATAAAGGTAACAATTGACACTCATTCACATCATTCTAGGATATTATATAGTTGATACAATAAGTGTCCATGGCACTCATGACGAGTAAGTCCAAAAATGTCTAATCCCAAAAAATATATAAATTTACTATTCATATGTTTGAGCTGTTGGAGAGAGACTGAGGAAATTGTGCACACAGTAAAAATCATAGAAGATGAGTATAAGTTTCAGATTGTTAGCATTAAAGTACTATTTCCACCTATTAACAGGATTCATGTATATAACATAAGACTTATCAGGAGTAATTTTTCGCAATATTTTTATCCAGTTATTATCACATCAACTTTCATTTAAATGAAGGCCAGTATTAAGACTGATTACCATAAAGAAATTTATTTATGATAATATAATATAATAAAATACTATAAATATTAATTTATGGCTGTATGTTGTTAACAAATTGTAAGAGTCTTATTCTTAAGGAATAATTAAATACAACATTTTTGGACTGATTCATTGGTCAAGTGATTGCATGCACAACTGCCGATGGGGAGGTCCTGGGTTTAATACCAGGTCAGATTTGTGCCTCTTGTATGGCAATAGGCTCACCACCTATTTCACAGGAGTTAAACACACCAGGTGAAATGTGGGAGTGTACTACACTCCTCTGCCTACTCCTTCGGGCATGACAAGCATGATGATATGTTTTTTCTTAAAAAATTTTGAATATATTAAATGAGACAGTCATTTACTATTATGTTTCAATATTTCTAATTCTATACCTGTATGCCTAATGCTGATTGCTATGCATTTTTTACTTTTAATATCATTATTTTATTGTTATGTCCCATTCCTTACAGTGTGGGCAGAAAGCACAGTACGCTAAATTTATATCTATCTCTATCCTTACAGACCTGAGAATTCATTTATTTTTTATTTGACTGAAATGGAATTTCTGTTTGAAAAAAATGTAATTTTTACACTGTCCCAATTCTAATATATACCAAGATAACTCACGTATCCTTAAAATCCAATTCCATTTTAATATTGACGAATTCCGGCTGGATTTCCGGTGTTTTGGGTTTATTAACAATTTCTGCATTATTCCTATTTTTGTTAGATAAATCCAATGCCTGTCTGGGATGAGTCGAATCCTCTGCACTTTCCTCATTTTGAAACGTACTGTCTCTTTCTACTTTAACACTGAGGCAGTCTATGGACATCGTCACCATTTATTGTTAATATGTTTTCTGATTTTTGTTATATTAAATGTAAATCATTTTAAATTTTGTATTGCGAGAGCAGAAATGATCAACTTATTATTGATATTGTGAATGACAACTGACATATTATATTTTGACAAATTATGTGACGTTCAGCAAGGATGCAATATATTATTTTTATACAAAATGTTGACATTATGCGTGAATCCAATAGTAATATTAGAAGTAAATTCTTAACATTGTATGTCTTCTACTTTTTTTTTTTAATATGACCTGCCTTGATGACAAAATAAAAATTATATGTCTCTTAAGATGGATAAATATGAAAACATTGTAATCTCTGATGTACTTTGAGATTTAAAAAGTACAGGAAATACAAGAACAGGGAAATACAGATGTAACTACAGCTGTATCTTTCCGAAGAGACTGGCAAGGGAAGCACACTCTACGTGTTATTTAGATCATAGGGGAGATAAATGGAATAAGGGTGAGTCTACTACTATGCACCGGGCATAAATCCAGACACCGAGCTACTAGTAGAAATTTCAGATTAAGAAAACGCAATAGCACCCGACCCGGGGTTTGAACCTAGGATCCTTCCATCAGCTGTCATGCTTGCAACCACTTATCCAACGAGGCTATCAACTTGAATAATGTTGATTACTGATCAAGATCATTCAAAATTCATTTGATTCTAAGGGCATAGTAAATATATATTAAATTTTAAAAGGAACAAATAACTGCATGATGATTAGCTATTTTATCGCCCATGAAATAGAAAAATCAATTGTAAAATTACTTTCTACTTTATGACAAAAAAGAATAAATATTGGTTATGGCAAAAGAAGTTGATGGAAATGAATTTATTGTGTTCTTCCGTAAGTGAAAACCAGTAACGTGTACATTTAATAAAAATATTCTACTATTATAAAACATTATCTGTAAATATGGTTTTACATAGAAACAACTAAACATACAGTCTTACGATTAAGAACATGCAATAAGTAATAGCCATGGTAGCCAAGACACGGGCAGCATGTGATTGGGTGACTGCTTGGGACACATTTTCATTAGCTCGTCCACCCGAAGGCATTACGAAAATGTAGTTTAGTTATCATGTTTCAGTTTTGTTCGCTAAAATCAACGTAAACTTATCAATCAATGTACCTCTTTACAATGACGGCCAGGACCCAAAACCACACACTTGGGTTCCGTGGGACCGTTTCGCAACCGGACTCTTGCATGGCGCTGATCCTGACGCGTTAAGACAAGGAAGGTATATTTTAAAGTTATTCTAATTTCAAAAATGTATTTTTGTCTTTACTTCTCATTCGATACTATTGCGTTTTTTGGCCATTTAAATACTTCTTCCTATCTTTACACGTTGTACTTAAATTCTAACTGCACAGAACTGGGTAGAGAAAGCCTTATACAAACATATCCAGCTCATAGAAGCTGAAATTCAATTAAGTCAGGGATTAGACTGACGTTCGATACCTCACGAGTACCACCTTCCAGAACTTCGTAAACATTAATTTGTACCGCTTCAAATGATTTTGTCATTTCACTGTTAAGATATTCTCAAATAATAAATGTCCTTTAATAACCACGGGAATAAGAGGAGAACTATCGTAGCCATACCCATCCAACAGTGGAATGATAAATGGGGCGATTATTTTTTTTAATTAAGGTAATAATTGTTCTTTCATTTCAGACCGGAAATACAACAACCCCAGGGTCTTGGACCGGGTATGATACCGCCTGGGTTTGAACAATTCTTAAAGAATCACTCTAGCCATCGGGAAACCTACTTGTACCCGTATTGGGCCCAAGGACATTGGGTATTCGATAGGTGATGTGATTTTTTGGTAAATGTACGGTATACATAATTACACAGAATAGCGCTCATTTGGGAAGGCCTATGTCCAGAGATAGGCTGACGATGATGTCGTAACTCCACATATTCAATAGAGTGGTGATCTGGTGTCAATTAGTAATGTCAATTGTAATTTTAATTAAAACTTGGGTTCAGTTTGTATGCTAGTAATCAAAGGAGAAAAGATAAAATGCAAGATCAGACAACGTAGACCAAATCACATGGAAACATGATGATGACGATGGTGATGATTATGTCATGTGTATGTCATGTGTATGTTATGAAATGTAATCTTTGGAAATGGAATCTTTGGAAATGAAATCTTTTTCAAGATTTATAGTAGTCCAGCGGGGACTCAAATTTCATTGTAACTACATACATATATATATAACATCAAGCTTGTGTTTCATCGAAGGCATAGACATAAGAGTGTGGTACAATCCCATGATTGTCCATTTATGTTGTTCGTTCTACCATGGAATAGGGGGTTAACCTATTTAGAATATATACAACGGGAGCAAATCCACACTGCGTGCCCTTTTGCCCTAATTGGAGATCGATCCCATGACCTTTTGCGGTTAATAACCACGCGTACCACGAGACCAACGAAGCAGTCAATTATTTCATTGCGCAACTTCCTAAATATATTCATCATATTATTTCTTATATCTCCCACTGAAAGAAAGCATATTTTTTAACTTGATCATATGTAATTCATCTTAAAGTAAGGCCGGATTAATGTCCCTTCAATAGACTAGCATCTGGGAAGACTATAATGAATGTAGAGGACGCGAAAGAAATCTGCCAAAATTGTAGCGGGTAGAAATCCTTATCTACCTACCCCTAAGGAAAACAAATTACATATTTTCACATTTGTACATAATTATGTATGTAATTCCACAGAGATGCGGTAACACGCCAACCAAAATATTTAATAGACCAAACCTACCCACCGCACCGAAGTTGTAACCAGCCTTGCCTCATGATATATGAATCGTAAGTAAAAATGTGAAATTTGGCAAAAATTGTTTTTTCTCAGTCTATGTCCTGAATAAAAATTTTAAAATTCTGTTGAAAAACTATATATTATAAACTTAATACATGCTGTGAATCAATTGCTTCTGCAACTAAATAAAAATATTGTTTTTCTTTTATAAATAATGTGTATATACCTACTCCTTATATTGAGTAGACTGCCTCGCTGGTTGAGCGGTTGCAAGCACGACTGCCGATCGGGAGGTTCTGGGTTAAAATCCCGGGTCAGGTCCTATTGGATTTTTCTAATTTAGAATTACTAGTAGTGACTCGGTGTCAGGATGTGCGTCCAGTGTATGGCAATAGGCTCACCACTTATTCCATGAGACGTAAACATTTTTGGTGAAACGCGGGAGAATACTACGCTGCTCTGCCTACTCCTTCCGGAATTACAGGCGTGATGTTAGGTTTGTTTTTACTAGAAGCAGTACCTTAAACAGCAAACTAACATTTTTCACATTTTTTAATAGTGATATTTAAATATTTTAAATATTGTTATGTTAAAACGTAAGTAAGAGTATGAATTTCGACAGGAAAAGGCACTCTAGCACTTAACATATTTGGCACTCGGTGCTCTCTGCCCACTTCGCGATGTACCTGTGGTGGAGATATAATGATAACAGTATTATATAATGTTGTGAATTAGTTATTAACCTTTCAGCTACGGCTTAGTGTGTGGTCAAAGGTATTCGAATGAAAAGGGCGTGTACATGTACAAGAATTTCGTTAACATATGTGAATTGGAGTATGAGAACTGTAAAATCAAATCGAAACGTAAGATTTTTAAAATTATCCAAGTTGTCTGTAGTTGTCACTAATTAGGTCATAATGACACATAGCTATACATCTCTACACTCATCTCTCGGATCCTAAAATAGACAGCTTGTTTATAGTAATAAGACGGTTGATAAACTCCCATCATCAGCTTTCCGTCCAATGCTGCACACAGACCTCTCCAATAGCACGCCACTAAACTCGATATTCAGCTCTTCGTATCCTGCCTCTATGTATACTGCCAGCCACAGTCCACATATAATAAGCAACACATTTAAAATATACCTGCTTATACGAATATAATTTCACCCAAACACGAAAGAAATACTTGCGCTCATAACAAAAATATTCCTCCTGGATGGCAACAGATCACACGATCTCGGGACTCAGGTGTCAGATTCACTGGTTCCGACTCCAACAGCGCAATATTTATATTCTATAAATCGATCTTTTTAATTAATCATTGTAATATACACAATCTATAATAACTCCTAATAATGCAATGAAATTAAAACATTACAGAATTAAGTAAGTATTTTTTTTCTATATTAATTTTGCCGTGTTTTTACTGTATTTGTACCGGTTGAATTGGCATACTTTCAAAATCATACTAATCATCACAAATCATAATTTTCATAAATATTTATAGCAAGATATATTTCCGAAAAGCAAGAAAGATATTATTGCGCAGATAACAATAATAACATTTTATGTATGTTTTAGGTAAGATCTGTGGTAGTTTGCTGTCGCATTTATATTGTAATTCAATATATTAATGAATATTTTATTTTCGTCTGTGACGGTCTTTAGCGACGTCATAAACGCAGTAGTCAGCGTTACCCTGTTATATTATTTCACATGTTTGAACATATTTTTTATTATTATTATTAACAATTTTTTTTTCTCCCAGTGTGGACTTTGATACATCGCGATCAATGCTACGAATTAAAAGACTACAAGATGCAAGGCGACCTGGATGTAATACTCAAAAATAAAGATAGTTTCATAGAAGCCTTTGAGAATGGACGTTCTTAATGAATTTATTGTTATTTCTTGCTGTATTTCATTTTAATACCAGTTTTAATGTGGTTCTTGATTTTGATGTAACATCGGCTTTCCTATTTAATTTGAATTTTTCTATTACCATTTTTGTATGCGAAAACATAATAACAGATTACAATTAAAAGAAGAAATATACATTTTCAAAAAGTTCGACTGTAAAACAAAATTTTAAAAAAATGCTGTCTTTGTTTCTGATTTTAATGTAAGTTTTTTTTTATTTTGGAGATAGATACAAAAAAATAGTAAAATTTTTAACGGAATAATAGAAGCAGCGATGAATAAGGAAATGCAATTTGAGTATATCTCCTTTGCTATGAACTTCCAATCGGAAACAGTAATAAACGCTGTTAAACGCCTTAAAAGCTATTAAAAATATTTCATGATATATGTGGGCTAGCTATTATGCGGTGTCCGCCCATCCACAGTTAAGTAGCTCGATGGAACACGTTTTATGATTTCTGCAGTTGCAGAGATCTGTGCTCAGTAATGGGACATGAAAGGCTTTTAGTCAATGAAAACTCCATAATTATATCAAATATTAGATGACTTATCTGACTCTAAAAGTTATTTTTCTACACGCCTCTTCGAGGTCGTTGAAGATGTCTTTTAGGCAGTAATGACCACATAAGGTGGCTGCCTGACCGTTTACTCCTCTCTTCACTTAAAATGTATTAAAACTGTTCTATTCATTTCAAACTGATTAATGTAAAACTATAATATTTATTGTAAAAATAGTAACAATACATTACTTAGTTATTAGCTGATAGTGTTGTATTATTTCTGTAAATCGAACTGTTTTGAGTGAAATTACTTCGCTGATATAGTATAATTTTTAATTAAATTTAAATTACCTAATAGAAAAAATGTGATGGGCATAGACATGTAATATTCGATTTGTTCGAAAAATAAAGTGTACCAAACTTGAATGCATGTCGATTTAAATAAAATTACAACAAGAGCTTCGACGCATGTCAACGCATGCGTTGCGCGCCCCTCTACTATTGTACGTAGGTAACAAATGTTCTTCGTACTGGCGTGACAATACTAAACGTGAATGTCAGTTAATCGCATGTTCGACGCGACGACGGTGTAGTGCGTCATGGCACTCGCGTCGGAGATGATACCGACCGAGGTTTTTATTGAAGCTGTCCGCAAAAAAAGATGTTTATACGACATTGATGACATCAATTTTCGAAATCACATGGCTAGAGCAGAAGCTTGGATGGATATCGTTAATGATGTAGGCGGTGAACGAAGCTGTGATAATGGTGAGTGCGATACTAATTTTACGTTGGTTAATATATTCATCTCCCTCCTGCGTATAGCGGCAGAAAGAGATAACGATAACGGTGCGACAATCCGTGAAAGGCATGCGTGAAAGAATGACGCAATGACGCAGCGGCGTTGTCGTAAAACGCAGTGGAGTTGCGGTGTACACACTAATTTAAACATACTGCCGATGAATATTTTCTTTTCAAATGAAGTCTCCGTTGTATTAAAACTTAAAATAATAGAAAGTTTATAAAATTTATACATAGCTAAGTTGCATATAATTTTAAAAATATACGAATTGTTTATCTAAGTTCGCGAAAAACGAAACGAAACTTGGACGATGACATTGACAGTACAATTTTAAAATAGCTTTAATTTGTTGTGATTTCCTTTACTGCTTTTAGTTGTAATTATAATTTAAAGAATAGTTATTTATCATTTGATATTTTCGAAAACTAAGTTTCTAAAAATGGATTTAATTGATTAAATAATATGAAGAGAGCAGCTTGAAAAGTTGTCAAGATTTATTGTTTCTTGTTCAGTTATTGTTTTATTTTCAGTGGACGCGATGAAGATGCGTTGGAGAAGCTTAAAGGATTGCTATTTAAAACACACTAGGGCAATAAATCCTTTGCTAAGCACGCATATAAACAGACAGTATAAAAATTGGCGTTGGGCGCCGTATTTAAGTTTTTTGGACCCCTACATAACGAAAAAGGCAAAAATGGCTGGCATTCTCAAAAAGAAACCTAATATACAACACAAACAAAATATACAAAAGATAAAAAATAAATGCAAAGATAAATTAATTAAAACCGAAATTTTAGATGAGGGTGAACGAACTTGTGATTCAAATCAAAAATTCTCTGAAGTATACGTAAACATGCCACAGCCAGAAATAAAGAGGAAAGACGAAATATATCACTTATTTTTAAGCTATTCAGAGACATTCCGAAAATTCTCTCCTAAAAGGCAGGTTCTGTTGAAGATGGACTTGGCAAATTTATTTTTAAAAGCTGAAATGGAGCACTTGGATGAATTGGGAGGTAATGTCATCTCCGGCATGCCAACTGAATGTTTAGAACAAATCACTGGTTATGATCCAGAATCTGATTGAAAGGGACCATGAGTGAATATAACAATGGATATGAATACATTATAGAGGCAACTGTTCCTCTGGATTTTTAGCTCAATCGTTAAATCTTAAAATTTTATGTTCCTGTTACTGTTTGTGCCATAAATTGTTATGCAGAAATAAAATCTCATGGTCCAGATTCACATCTAGAAAACTATGCCACTAATCCTATAACTAGTAGAGGTGATTACATTGTGATAATCACACTATATTACCATGTTCATTGTAATGTTCTAGTTTGTGGGATGTGGTAGGCAGATATACTAAGAAAAGATGGAGTCCAACTCAATTGTCAAGTCTATTTGAACAATGCCTCGTTTGCTGGTACTTCTACAAAATGATATTAATCATACTATCATAATTGCTGCTTTGTCTTAATACATCACTACTCTGTACTTTGAAAAGGGCTAGAGCAGATCCTTTGTGCTCTGATATGGGTTTTTAAATGTGTCTTAAATCTTATACCAGTGGAATCCAAACAAAGCATCTTTAGTTACAAAGTTTAAAATCTAGGCTAGACTGGATATTGAGCTTTCCGGAGCAAAAAATAACAAGTATATTTTCCGTTAACTTGCACGATCTTGAAGTCTACCATTTCCAATGCTTAGTTCAAACATAAAGTTAATTTCCTACTATGTTGTAGCAAATACTTTTTACTGAATGTGATAACTGTATAAGTTCTTCATTAAAAGTGAAAAATTGAGATGAAACTTAATTATGAGTAATATTGGCATATATAATTTGTTATGCAAAGGTGCAAGTTGGAGTAATAGGAGCTGTGATTAATGGATACATTAATTTGACTAGGTTTTCAGCATAATTTTCCCTTCACATTCGGTTTATGCTAAGTCAACAGAATTTTTTTGAATAGTTTCTGCTGTGTGGGCATATTGAAGCATTATTAGATTAGGTAGTTGCTGTGAATTACCTCAGATTCCTGTTAGAGGGATAAAGAGAATATAACTTATGGTATGTATTATGTAACTGACTAAAACCAGGTATATCCAAATGCACTAATCTGCCTAACCCTTTGGAAGTATTCGGTGCACTTTTAAAGCTCTTCATAATGTTCTCTTTTACATGTGTATAGTCTAGGACAGCTTGCTGTTAACCATGCTCATTGAGAGTGATCTATTATTTTCAACAGTGGAATATGAAAGGATTCATGTAGATAAATATAAATGTAAACTATAACAAAATTTATTTTTTAATATATAAGTAAATTATTTATTTTAAGAATACGGTAAAAAGTGATATAGTATTGTTTAATCTTCAATAAAAATTGAAGAAAAAATTAATGTACAGATTATGAAATGTTGGAATAAAACCATTTTTATTGTTACGTTTATTTATTTATTTCATAACACATTATTACAACAATAAATACCATACAAAAGCACACTGATCTTTCTACAAATATTATAACATTAAAAATGTAAATAAATCGTCTTTTCATTAAAAAACACACCATAACGAATATCTATTTGAAACAAATGCTTCTTATGCTGTCAATTTTCCCGCCGAATTTTACCACATTTATTTTTCTATTTCAATATTCGAACCTGCTTAGATTAGATATTCGCGGATTACTTACTACATAATTTATTTGTTTAAGCATTTTTCATGATTAGGTTGTCTGAACGAAATATGTAGCTAGCATGGCGATAAAACCATCTTTTGTGTGCATTTCGTTAGAGATCGTTCATATTTCCTATTCTATTCTGCAAAAAAAAAACGTAATATAAGAAAATATATAATACCCTTTTAGTTTCATATTTTGATGTATTCAATTACAAATTAATCATTAATGAGAAGAAAATGACAATTTATAACGTATATAGGTATACCTAATATTTAAATGCAAGCATTATAAACAAAGTGTCGGATTAATAAGGAATTATAATTAACCTTGTAAAATATATAAAAACAGACTTTCTTTACATCAAACTGAATTTTATGATTAAACTCAATTTAAATTTTAAAACTCAAACTTTCAAATACATGACTGTATTAAAAGACGAATTTTTTCCTAGAAATAATAATGACATGAAATTTTTATTAACTATTATTTTTTCTAATCACTATCTTTTCTCTTTAGAGTACATAACTATGTACTATAAAGACATATAGATACTCTATGTAATATACAGATAGATAAATTATAACTGCACTAACAAAATATAGAGATTTTTTAAATATGTAATTGTTCCATTCTATGTATAAAACTAACTTATTGTTAGATGACACTGTCCTAAAACTACTAGGAGACATAATTACATTGTATAATATGTAATTATTAATTACAGTTATCTGTATAATATGTAATTATGTCATTATATCAATCATACTATGTATGTATGATGATAATAAGAATAAAATTAAGATTTCTTTGTATTAAAACCATACGTTCATCCCACATAAAGTCAAGTCTGTCTCAGCCCATATATTATTGATCAATTAAAAATTGTCGCTTTCCAAGAATTAATTTCGTATGGACAGAAATACTAACAGAGCCTAGTGGAAGCAACTATATATTATGTATCACCACCCTGCACACCTCATCTGTAATAGGTATTCTCTATTATTATGTATGAGTGTCAGGTCTATAAGGTTAGAGATATTGGGCACTTTTTGTAAGGGCCCTGGCATAAAGATATGCAAGTATTATTTTTAATGCTAATAAGTTGTACAAATTATTATTCCAAGTGACCACTATTTCCATTGGGCTAGACACAGGAACAGGAAAATTAGTTATGCTCATAATAGTTCATATTATTTAGCACATTAGCATTATTATTGCAAACTATGTCGATTTTAATGAAATTTCGTCTTGTTTTTGTATCATTCATTCGTTCAGATACTTTGTGATGCAGACCTTATTAAAAGTGTATTCGCTCACAATACCAGTAAAAAATTAGATTTTGAATAAAAAAATCTTTACATGCCTATTTTACAAGAAATATGCATAACACTATAATTATATACATATATTTTTAATCCTAAATACATATAACTTTATTCACTACACATAAGACATCCATTTTGGTGTTCTAGTAACATTTATTTGTCATAAGTTCACAATACATTCACCTATTTAATATTTTTTATATGTACACAAATGTACATATAGATATATAGAGTTGCTGCCAAGTCAGTTATTTTGTTGATTTAAAAAAATTGGTGGACTACTTAATGATATCATTAAAAAAATCTCAAGCCACGTATTTAATTATGTAAATTGTCTACAGTACATTTCCAATATTTGTAAAATACTCATCACTGTCAGTTTACTGGCAACACATAAAAGACAATTTTAGTCATTGTCTTCCCCTCCACAACCGAACCTCCTTCTAAACGACTTCTTCACCAATCAACAATAAAAGTCTTGACTGACTTAATTTAATTATAAAATATATTATTACCCTGAATTTACACACTCATCCATAACACTACAATCGTTTCATACTCCCGCGCATAGGGTTCTCAGTTCGTTTCTCGGTCGCATGTCAATGAGTAATATAGCTTTCTGTACTGGGTACTTTATTTGTTTTTATGTTATTATCTCCCATGAAAAAGACCCAATGAGGACAAGATTCGGACCCGTTTTAGCAAGATTCGACCTCTATTTAGGTGTTCTTCACTATATTATCTATTACTTGCTGTTTCATTCATTGTTAAAAATGAATGTTGAGACGTAAACGTAACAGGTGACACGCGGGAGTGCACCTCCTCTGCCTCCCCTTTCTGGGATAACAAGCGTGTGGTTAACTTTTTCCTATTATTATATTCCCTAAATCGATTAACAGGTGACGCCACCCACTGTGCTCTTAGGATCCTCGAAAAGTACTAATGCTATGAGTGTGAAGGATTATATATTTTTAGACATAGAAACAACTTTCCACTGCACAACCATAATTATTATGAACTCGACTACGTAGTCTCGATTTTACGTCTCAAAACAATTTTAACCTTCCTAAACTTTAACGGTTCAGAATCCAAAAAACAGATGGCGCTATACGTAATCCGAATCAGATTTTGCTGGAACATTCCATCCAGATCGTTCGTATATTATTGTAGTATTGTTGGCAAGTAGCACTGTGTTGAGTTATAGTGAATCCTTTTCACAGTGATGCTACTATTCTATTAACTTTTTAGTCGTCGGGTATGTTTGTTTCTACATTTTTTCACAAATATACAACAACACCTGAGCCTTTCCAAGTAATATTCTCGTTACTTTTCTTGAGGTTGGTGGTTGGAATGATATGACTTTTCAGAAGGTTACCGATGGAATATACATATTTGCAGGCAAAATGCGCCGGTATTTAATCAAAAGGTGTCAAATAAAAAAACTGTAGAAATAAAGTGTAGAAACGAATAATAGACAATCGCAGAAAGCGTCTGTTGCTGTCGCGCTTTCTGTCTCAGCAGTGGTAGTCTAGTGGTTAAGAATTCAGCCTCTCATTCCGGGGATCCTGGGT